>VWZS01007271.1:2492902-2544281 GCA_013397075.1 Rhabdornis inornatus
TTTTGTTTTGTTTTGTTTTGTTTTGTTTTGTTTTGTTTTGTTTTGTTTTTTTTTTGTTTTGTGGAGAAATATTTAGAAACATAGCTCTTGTTTTTTGGGGTTTAATCCAAACTTAAAAGCTTTCGGACTGAATAGATGTTATTTTTTTAAATTCAAATATAGTGCATTCTGTTTTCTTACCACAGCTAAGAAAATACATTACAGTGAGAGGAAATAATGTCATTTGGATCCAATGTCTCTACATTACTGGTACAAATGAACATGAGTGCTCCTGGCTGAGCCAATATTATTCTGGAAGTCAGATGCCTATTCTGTGCTGACCCACCGTGTGCAATATTCAGGCCTATGAAAAAAAAATTTCCCGAATAAAATCAATGCCGTGGGAGGAGGTTGTTGCTGGCTGAGGTGAAAAGTGCTGCATGTGCCCTAGTGTCTGCCATAGGTACCAGAAAACCCTGCTGCAGAGCATCTAGTTGCTACTGCAAATATTGTAGAGACAGATGATGTCACTGCTAGAGGGCAAATTGAAGAGCTTCATGTCATCAACTTTATTCATATCAAAGTAGAAGTGCTTTAAAATCTGTTCTTACAGAAGTAAGAAATCCAAACAGTTACTTTTGTTTGTAAATGCTAGATGTACTGAAAACTCCATTGTTTTTCAATAAGAAATGGCAAATGTTGAATTGTTTCTTTAAAGGACTTTATTGCAGTGCCACAAGTTGCTTGGAGACAAGATATTTTCTAATCACAAACAGTCTGCAGATTATACAAAGCAAATTGTAAATATGGCTGAAGAAATAAAAAAGCTATGAACTTGTCTACATGTACAACCTTTTACTCCACTGGAGAAATTTTACTTAATTTAAACACAGCAAGACAAAACATCTTTTTTATAAGTAAGATTCAGGGCCTACTTTACTGAGATATTACATCTAATGTACCCTCATTAATTCTGAAGTTACATCATCTGAACCTGTCATTACAGTCTCTGTAACTTGTGTTCACTGAATTTTTTCTAAAAGTGCATATACATTTTCAAGTATGACTATCTGTTAGCAGAAAGGTGTCTCTACAATAAAACTCCTTCCTGACAGCTCCTGTTTCAATAAGAATTGCCTTATCTTTTGAAATGCTTTGTTACAGCTTAGACTTGAGCAGCTAGACAAGAACTAGACATAAACTAGACAAGATGTCTCAGACACTTCACATTTTACTTTCTGTCTGAATCTACTTCTTTTTGTAAGAAGCAATCTTTGAAAAACATGTCCTATTCTGCTTCTTGAGGAGTGCAATCGACTGATTTTCTTATATTTCAAAACTGGTTCTTACTGCACATTATCAGTCGATACATCTTCATTTGTCGAGCATCTGACTTCCTCTAATAAAAAACACAATTTATCCTTAAGTGAGTACCAATAGCATTATGGCTGTGGTAATGCAGAGCTCAGTATCAGGTAACCACTGACTGCGTATATATTTACATATATATATGCACATACAGGAGCCATGATGAGTTTTGCAGTTTGTTCTGAACCTTTCCTCACTGTGAGTACGCTTCTAATAGTAACGAAGCCAGCTCAGGCTTGTTTCCTAGAGCTGCTTTTATACATTTGAATGCAGTATAGATATTCCTTCAAGTTCTTGCATGAGGACCAAAATGACTAGTTACAAGCTGAAGCGTGTACTTCTGAACCATCTGATTTAGGGACAGCCTTTCATCTTTTTGACAGCTTTGCATCAACTTGTTATACAATAAAATCCTGAACATGTAAGGCTAAAATCCACCAATTGATTATGATATTTCCTAAAATAGATAACATGGAAATATCGTGGATACTACTAAAACTTTTTACTGAGTGAGAAATAATTTTCAAAAAGTGGGCACTTCAGTAGCTGAAGTTATTACAAGAAATGCAACGTTTGTGAAGTTCTATATTCCCACAAGCATTTGTTACTCTGACTTATGCTATTTAATAGATGATATTAAATATCATTATATGTAATTATATCACATTTCAGCTGTAATACTGAGGGCTGATCTCTAGATCATTATCTCAGCGATAGCTTACTGAGGCTCCTGGACTCTACGTTGCAACCCACAGAATGTGGGTGGAAGTCAGTCCATAAGCAATGTATTCACATTGCTGTGATGCTATGTCTGAGCTAAGCAGCTCCATCCCTCAGTTTTCTCTCTTTCTGAATCTCAGCAGGACACATTAGCTTGAGCACATTAGTTTGAGCACATTTTGTCTGTTGGGCTGACCCTGCTGCTGGCACCTGTTTGTATGGTTGTCTTGATTTTTAAAGAGACTTCTCCGTGGTGTTGTAATTCACAGTATCCTCTGCAGGACTACAGGATGAAAAAGTCTTGATTCAGTCTTGAAACATATGACAATAAGTAGGATTTTATACAGCAATATTAGTGCTTGTTATGCATATAGTTTGTGACACTCAAGAACAGTTACAGAAACACATTCCCTGACATTAGAAGCTTACAATCTAAACAAAATATATTGCACAGAAGAGATCAACATACAAAAAGCAGACTCATTTTTTCTTACTTTTAGTGTACATCTTGCTAACATATAGTGAACAGAGCAAGGAGTTAAAGGAGTTCTTGTGATTTAAAATAAAAGATAATGAAAAGAGTGATAGCTTGAGGAATTATTCTAAGAGTGGCTCAAAGAAATGCAGAGGAAAGGCTCATTCATGACTGGGAGCTCAGAAAAATAGGAAAACAGTGTAGCAACAGAAAATAGATTTTAATATATTTACTTATCCATATTATTGAAGTTATAGACACTGATCAAGATGCTGTTGCACTAAGCTTCTTGCTTGATGCTTGGATATGTGGCAGAGATTATCCCAGTTCTACTAATTTCAGTGAGAGCTGTAGAGGTGTAACTCCTTTAAAGAGCAGGCTGAAGACATTTCATTAGCTGAAGGCCAAGGTCAAAACTTGTGCATAAATTTGCATGAATAAATGCAGGAACAGTATGTCTAAATGCTGGTATGAGTCTTTTTCATACAGTAATTGCAACTTCTGCTCACTAAAACTGTTTTCCTGTACATCAACAAAATAGCCATTATAGGAAGTAAGGTAAATATTACAGAATGCAGTTTTGAAGAAAGACTTGTTGAGCAGCAGAGGGCTAAATGGTAATAGGCAATATAAAAAAAAAAGCATAGGCAATAGCATTCCTTTACCCCACTGGTTGATGTAAGACTGATTAGTAGTAGTAGTAGAATAGAGATATAAATTGGAGTAATTCCATCCATCCAGTAATTCCTAACATAATGTATTTCTACAGTATTTCTCACCACAGATGTGTAGAATTTCAGAAGCTAGGCCACCAGTACCTGAGCTGTTCAGGTTTATTGAATATGCTTTGGAGATTATTTTAACCAGAGCAAACTGATGGATATCAGCAACTTCAAGTATTCCTTGGTGTCTAGATGCTCTTTCTTTCATTTTTTTACCTCTATTTTAAATGTCTTGGTAGTTGTTTCTGTGCCTGCAGTGTCCATAATGATAAAGGAGGTAGAGCAGTACAAGGTTAAAAATGGACAACAAGCCAATAGCAACATTAAATCCGATAAAAATATCTGTGAAGAACAAAAAATAAATGAAAAGGGAGTTAATGAAAGACATGTATATATACCATTTCATATGCAAAGCTAACAGTCTGATTACATTTAAGTGCAATGTTTCTGGCAAGATCACATTTACTGGCATATGCAACATAAGAACATATACTTCAATCTAGAAATTTATAGATTTCTTCCTGTGCAAAGGTAAATCTTACTCCCAGGTTTCCTTAGGGCAGGAGGGACTATATGTAGTTAATGAAAAAAGAAAAATAGTTTCATCTGGGATCAGCAAAATGGTGAATATATGCAGGACAGGGGAAATAACAGAATGGGACTATTGGACAGTAACATGTATTGCCTTGCTCTTCTCCTCCCTCCCAGAAACAATATTCAGGCAGGAAGAGGTTATCAGCTCTCTCAGCTGTTAGTAGATCATGGATCAGCTGCACTCAGTACAACTGCAGAAATAGAGCTGCACAGATCTTACCATGCATTTGCAAGCCATTTTTGCTTTGCCTTTGCAGAAAGGCTGGTGTATCTAACATGAACAGGACCCTCTATAACACCAACATCCATACTTCTCTTAGACATTTTCAACAAGTGGAGATCGAGTTTTGATCACGGCCTTTAGGCAGCTCCTTTTGTGAATATGCTAATTTAATTTCTACTGACATTCCTTGTCTATAGTAAATCTAGCCCACACTTAAAGGGAAATCTATTGATTGTGTGGAAGGTACAAAGTTTGGAGCCACTGTTAAAATATCTGCCTTCATGTATTATGTGTAAAATACAGAACTGTTACACTACCTTTCATTTTGTCTTTCTTCCCACATTCTTTTGACCAGTTTTCTGTAATCACAGGAGAAACTAGTTCAGCAAATTTCTCAAGTGGACAAGAAGAGGTGCACCCTGGCAAAGTGAGGAGATAAGGATCCTTTGAAGTGTCGTTCCGATAATGCATTTCGACGCTATATTGCCTGGTTAACAACATTGAAAATTTTTTTAAAAAGGTTCTTAAATATTAGGTTTCCTACTTTGAGACAGCATGTTTGAAATAGGCTCTAACATCCTACTCTAGAACCTGTTCTCCAAGAGCGGAGGCTTTGTGAAAGACATCTGCAAAGCCCACTTTGCCAAAGCTGGTTATTTAACTGCACAGATCAACAGTCAGCTGAAAAGGTCCTTCTAAAGGCTCCTTGAATGGCACCAGCACTGGGTTCTTCTAAGCCAACTGGCTTACTGTGGGAGTTATGTCTTGGAAATGTTCTTGCTACCATCTGAAGAATCAGGAAAATTTATTTTATCATTTTCTTCCCTCTTGTAAGGCTTGTTTTACCTCTTCTTACTGTCTTTCAAAGTACATATGCACATCCAGAAAATGTAATTTTCCCTAGTTTTAATATTAATTTGTGCCTATGGGCTGACCAGTGAAGTATCTGTTTAAATCAAAATTGTGTCTTCTCACAATATTTGAGAGAAAAATGGTTTTGGGGAAGAGGGTAGCAAATTCTAAACGCTCTTGCATAGATAAAAAGATACTTGCCCATTGCTTCCTTGGTAGAGTTCAAAAAACTGGCAAGCAGCATATGGTGGCAGTTTTCCATTGAAAATATTGAGAGCGATCTGGAGGGCTCCAATTGTGGTGTCATGCTATTGGAGAAAAAAAATCCATCCTTTACAGTCAATTAAGCCAACTAGCATTCATCCAGAGTTATGAGACAAGAGTAGAGACAGCGTGGATATCAAGATAAAAGAAAACCTGTGTAAATTTGGCCATAAAAGTGTGTTCAGTATATTCACCATTGGGTAAAACATGTTAACTGATTACTACAGACAGCAGGAGGCATTTCCAAAGAGTTATTGAAGTATGTGTCTTACACCATCTGGCAGGATTTTGGAGACAGATACTGAGGGAAAGCAAGATGTGGTTTGAGTAATAAATCAAATTTTTCAGTCCAGTTTCTCTTTTCCTTCCTGTGGTAGTGTTTTTTGCTCCAAGGTCAGAGTAAGGCAGTGTAAAGTAGTATAGTCTAGAGCATTTCAAGTGAAGGTACAAGTCCTTTGTTTCAGGTAGTATACCAGACAAATAGTTGTGTGCAAAGACTATTCTGGCTTCCACTTCAGAATTTTTCCAATTGTTCCTTCTGTTTGGACTCATACAACGAAATCTTGGTTTGGCTTCTATTTTTATGGGATCAGTTACCCACCCATATACAGTTTCTTCATCTACCCGTTATCCCTGCTTTTGCAGGGATCATAGGAAGAGGAGCTGAAGGCAGGAAGTCCAAACATTTTGGTGCATAAATTTTGCAAGCATCTTTATATATAAATATATATATCTGCTAGACCTATTTATATTATAGTCTAGCAGCTATGGTTTAATTATTATTCAGGAATTTTAATTTTTAAATTATTATTCTGGAATTTTTTGGGCTGATCAGTTTCAAAAATAACAGCATACTTGAACTCAGGGGATTAAAGCAGAAGTGAAAAATCTGGATGTACTGCTCTTTGCTTTTCAAGCAGAATATGGTAGTACTAGAATAATGTAGAAAGAACAGTGAGAAAGATTTGAAGTATCAGGTAGTTTTGAATTATCAAGTAGTTTCTGTAGGAGAAAAGATTAAATAGGGTAGGACTCTGTCTTGGAAAAGGAAATATGGAAGAGGTATGACAGAAAATAATAAATTCATTAGAGACCCAGAAAAAGTGAATAAAAGAGGGAGTACTTTTTTTCTTTAACACACAAGTCATTGTCACAGGATGTTGCAGAGTCCAAAAGTGTAAATGCATTGAAAAAGTAATTAGGCAAGTTGATGGAAGACATTCTTACAAGAGATACTAAACACAGGGACAATTTCTGTCTCAGGAAGTCCCTAATACTCAGATTGTTGGAAGGTTTTGTCTCTCTGCTGGCTTTATTCTCACATTCATCCCTGCCTTTGGCCCTTATTAGACAGAATAATGAATGACCTAAGCAGATCTTGGCCTGATGAAAGTGGCCCTCTTCACCCTCTAAAATAAATAAAATACTAATAGTAGTAATAAAAAAGAACCCACAGAGGAGAGGTTTGGAGGCACAGCTGAAGTTCTGCTGTGTGCCAGTATCCTTGGAGCACTTCAGGAAAGATGCAACTAACAGAAACTGCACCATTAGGTTGTAGTAATAATGAATTATAAAATATATAGTTTTCTTTGCCAAATATTGTTTAACTAAAACTGAGATGAGATCCATGCCTATACTGTATTCTTGTACTGATCGGTGTTCAGCTTGTTAGCTGAATTAAACTGTATTGTATTATTCTTTCATTTAACTTAATTTACTGGTAAAAATCAAAGCAGGATTTGTGAAAGATGACAATACTCACTGCAGAGTAGACCTCCATTTTTCTTGGTGCTGAAGAATTGACAGCTTGTTTAATACTGTTTAAAATAATATTCACAAGGACACCTAAAAAGATGGAAAAAAAGGAAGTGTAAAATGAAAGTATAATGTTTGAATGGAAACAAAAAAGACAAAATATTATAGTATCAAATATAAGACACCTACTCAGGCCTCATTCTCATTTTTTAGTTTACTACGATTTTTTAACTACAGAGAAGATATTGCAGAGGAGAAATATATGATTCATCATCCAGATCAAGCGAAGAGGCAGGATTCACAGGAAATCATCTAGAACCATCCTGAGAACTGGGGATAATGACACTTCCAGTTCTGTAATGCTGAGATCTCTCCATCCTTTTCTTGTTCGTTTGTAGTGTTGGAATAATGACAACTGTGCTGATCTCTTCCTCTCTGCATGCCAAAGAAATATTTTAACTATTTACTTCCAACAAGTTACACATTATTGATTCTTCGTTTTTTCCAAAGCTTTTTTGTACTTCTTCTCCAGCCCAAAGGTATTCTAAAGCCAATGCATAAGGGCAGCAGAAATTTCCAGAAGCACAGTTTATTTAATTTAAGGAAAGAGGATGTAACTGGTATGCCAGTGAACATTAGATAAATAGTCCTGACCATGTGATATGGTCATCTGCCAGCTATGGGCTTTACTGCAGATTGGAGCCTGGAATTACTATATATTTGATTCAGTTATGTGTATGCCTAGGTGATGGATCTGCTAATAATTCTTTCCCTAGATCTAGGCTGCAGAGTATGTGCATTAGAAAGCCTAGCCTCAGATGTTCCAGCCTTCAAATATTCAAGCTCAATTGTTTGGATTTCCTGCTCATGGATACCTGGGGATCATATGATAAATTCCTGGGTTGTGTCCTGAGGTAGTGTCAGAATACGCAGCACAGTGTCCTGAGGCAGTGTCAGAATATGCAGCACAGTCTATGTGCCCCAATTTTGGAGCTAAGCAGTAGTTCCCAGTTCTTGCAGTTCTTGCAGTAGAGACATAACTGGAATCTCTCAGCTTCTAGTCTAAAGAGACTGTTGTGGAATAGCTTTGTATCACTCAGAGAGCTACGAATGTGCTGCCAGTGTTTTGACACAATGTATAACCAGTACATCAAAGGGAAAAACAAAGAACAGGAAACAATTGGAAGAAATGTTGGAGAGACTATTTAATCTAACCTACTGTAAGATAAGTAATGATCATGAGCATGAGGGTCTGATTTATTCCCTTAGTTTTCTGTAATACTTCTAAAAGTCCTAATCCCTTAAAAAATCTGGAAAACCTGAAGATATTAATTTTTACACTGTGTTGCAGTATTCTATCCATGCAAGTGCCAATGTGCACTATATATTTAAATACTTAATACGGCATCCAATGTCCATAGTTGCAGATCAAGGGTTTGTTTGAATAATTTTGCATTAGTAAAGTGACAGGATGTTGCATTATCCCCTCCTTTCTTTGAGCTATGCATTTTTTGATTTACCTCCTTGTAGTCGTGATTTCTCTTCGGTTTTATAAACCCCAAATAATGAGAGTAAGGACAATTCTGCCAGTTTTTCCATCTTGTTGATTACATCTTCCGTGGCCCACACAGGGAGAGTGTAATTGTGAATGCCCTAATGATAAAGGAAAACAAAAGAATGTTCATAATTCAGTGGTTTCCATCATCCTATTGTCTACCCTCACACTACTTGGTTTAGATTTTCTGAGGCTGTTCTGCAATTCTTTGCATAGTGTGGTTTTACTCCAGAGCATGTCCTGAAACACATTTTGTGGGAATAGGGATCAGCCTGAAGTGAGTGAATGGCTAAAGCACGAGCACCTGTGTGAAGGTGATTCTATGTAGGTATAATGTGTTCTTGCTATAGAGATGCATGTTTTTGGTGGGAAATATTGCAGACATATGTCTTCTTCTCTTCCTTTCTCTGTGTCTTCAGGTTATAAATATATAATTTTTTTCTGCCTTTCCATACAGTTGTCCATATACCAGTTCTATCACTGGGAGCTAGAGACAAGTGACACTCTCCAGTCATGTAACAGTGATGGTGTCTTGTCATGTTTAATTACCTCAGTTTGTAGAGGATATGTTCAAAATTCTTCATGCACTTATGGTAATGACTGGGGCCAAATGGAATTAACCCATGCTTGGAGTTAGTTTGAGCTTTTTTTACCTGGTAGCAATCAGCATCTCAAAAATTTTTAACTGATAGATCTTTCATGATCTCTCATGTTCAAAGTCTTAAGTATTTTGATGTTTACCTGTTGATAGTTTAAAGCTAATAATTTCATTTCTCTGTTAAAATTCATAAATATATTATAGCCATCATGCTGAATAATTCTATACCAGCATATTGGGAAAGGGAAAAAGGGAATAATGAGAATGGTAACAGTTCTTAGGATGTGAAATGGAAATGACAGTCTCCCAAGCTGTAGACCATTTTTTTCAGTTATCTTTTACCAAAACACTAAAATATAACTTAGATTCAAATTAAAAAAAAAAAAAAAGAGAGAGAGAGAGAGAAAAGAAAATGTAGGAGAGAATACAACTCATTCCTGTGAAAACACATTGCCATGGTTTAATTGAAACCCAAAGCTGGAGTTATATTCTTCCCTGGCATCTATTGATTTATTATTACCTCACAATGTAGAGTATCATATGTATTCCAGAGCTGGAAGTTGTCCAGTATTTTGAGGTGATTTAGTTCAAGTCCTGTGTTAACTGCCATTGTTTGTAAAAAATCCTGTGGAGAAAAAGTGAAGAGTATATATACTCTTCGTATAAATTTATATATAAATACTCAATGCATATGGAACATACATGCAGACAGATTCACTAACACCCAACCTTTTTACAGAATTTTCACAGAATAAGCTGATTTTGAAGGGATCTGTAAGGATTATTGAATCCAACTCCTCGCCCTGCACATGACATCCCTGAGAATAGCACCATGTGCCTGAGATCATTGTTCAAATGCTTCTTGGACTCTGTCAGGCTTGGTGCTGTGACCACTTCCCTGGGGAGCCTGCTCAGTGCCTGACCACCCTCAGAAGAAAAAAAGAACCTTTCTCTAATATCTAACCTAAACAGGGGTTTAATTTTTTTCAATTTGTTTTTGCCTTTTAACAAAAGGAAAAAATGCAATTCCATTACTTCTATAACTTAGTTACCTTCCTTTTTCTCACATCTTGAGTTTGTTTGGCACTTGTTTGTTTGTTTGTTTGTTTTTCCTCTTACCATGTATGGTTGTATTCTCTTTTGAAATTCTTTAGATGTTTGTGTTTCATGCTGAAGTTCATCAAAACGGGGACAGTTGGGCAGAGGGAAATTCAGCCTCTGAAACATGAAAAGCAAAACTTAGAATAGTTCTAAAATTATCTCTGTTTTTTCTCTTGCTGAGATTAATGGTGTAATATTTTTTAGACAGATTCAGGGCTGTGCTAGACCTACTCAATAACTGTTTGTTTGGGTACCTTAATCATGAATTCAGTTAGCATAGGTGATAGACTGTGGTAACTTGGCTTTTCAATGGCTGCTTGTGCCTGTGACAGCTTGATTTCCCTCCGTTTAACTGATTTTGGAAAAAGAAATTGCACATGTCTGTCAGGGGATTGCTTTGAGAAATGGGTCAGGGTCCATAGTCAGAAATTTTAAAAAGCTATAATTTCCCTCTCATTTTTTGCATACCCCCAGATGTAACTTTTACCACCTGGTACTGGAACCTGAATTGCTTCTCCATCTACACATCCAGGTCTCATCTCTCTGGAGATAACCAGTGGATTATTGTAAGCATTTTACGTACCACTTAAAAGACAGAACTTGAATCGAGAGTGACAAATTGTTCTCCTGAAATATCAAAAAGCTATGAGCCTAAGGACGCTGTTCTTCTTTAGGGATATAGTTCACTTTTAATTATTCCAAGTGTGTGCATTACAAGGTCACATGATAGTACATATTTGATCTGAACAACATGTAAATACATGCATCCTTCAAACTCTGAGCTCTGGCAAATATTGTTTATATCAATTGCAGAAAGACAAATGATACCTGATACAGCATAAAATGTCAGTGAAAAGCCATGGTGAACAAAACAAGCTTGTGCTGGTTCAGCACTTTATGTCACATCACTAGAGCATTTTTGACCCAGCACTAATATTATCCTACTACATTAACAGACTGCACTTCCAGCATGTCTCCAGTGCGAAGTTGGCAGCAGCCACCAACTGACCCTAGCCCACTTTCACTTGGATAGGTTTCCAAGGGTGTAATTTTTCTGTAACAGCAGCACACTAGAGGATGAAAGCTCAAAATTGCAATATAAAACTGGGGAATGTTGTTTAATTACACAATAACAAATGTTTCTCTTGCTGTATGTCTTAATTATCCCTCTATAGGTGTTATTAATTAAGCCACTCCCTTTGGCTTCATTAAGCAGTACTCAGTACTGTTGCCTGTCAACTCTTTATGGATCTCAGTGGCTTAAAAATAAACTGTGATTATGTTTCTTTACAGGACTGTACCTGACTTCAGTTTCCCACTTTGTGTTGCTTGGGGCTAGAAAATACCTTCAAACATTGGTTTAACAAAGCAACAATGTTTTTTTCCAGGTGGTTTGCATTATAAAAGGCATTTTGTGTTGCTGCAGAAGTGTGTTTGAGAGAAGCATCAACACCCCTCCTGAAGCAGCCACAGAAGTGATGAGGCACTAGAGACTCCTACAGATGAGCTTGCCTTCCTCAAACAAGTTATTTCATTGCACTGTGGTTCCCCTAAGGGCTTTGGGGTAATATATGGCCAAAGCTCTGGCCACTTTGATGCTTTTCTGGTCTTCTGGTGAAAGAACTTCCTCTGGTGTCCCTCATTTAAATAACAGTGACAGCATTCTTTTCTGTTTAGGAACAGGGTTAAGTTTCTGGCTGAATCACGCATTGCCTAATCCAGTTTGTGGGAATCCTTTCTCTCTGCACCTGTTTTCAAGCATGGTCTCCAAGAGTGGACCAACATCAAAGGGAGGCAGGTGTGGCGGCCCCCCAATGAATGAGTCCATCCTCTGATGCTGGTGACGGGCAGTTATGTAATAGGGGGTTTGTACAAATTTCCTTTAAGTCAACTATCCTCAAAGCCAGAAGTAAATGAGGCTTTCTGTTATTACATTCAATAGCTTTTTATCCTTATTGGCCACACTGTTCCTTGTATGGTCCTTGTCACAAGAGCAAGTGAAATTAAAATCTAAAACTGAGTCAGCCAGGGAGAACTACATGAAGTAAAACTTCTATAGGACCTATTATTCAGGTAGGTCTACTCCTATGATCTGCAAGAAAAGTGCTAGGGTTTCATTAAATGTTTCTACAGCACTGAGCATAAAAGAGCCCTTGTCTGTAATTAGAATGCCTAAGTGCTACCAGAATAGGAAGGTAATAATTTTGAGGTCATTACAGCGGCTGGTGAAAATTCAATTCCTTGAATAAACTATAGAACAAACTTGCCAAAGAGACAAGGTCTGCCTAGTTGAGTGATGTTTAGAAAAGCACTTGTTTTCTATAAAGATTTAGGGCTACTTCCCTAGAATACTGTCCAAAAGTGTTCTGGTCAGAAGAATGACCTTGGAGAAAATGGTAGTGTGCATGACAATTCAGGTATTCTGCAACTATGGAAGGAGGATTTTCATGCAGCTATTACAGTTGACCTATGACATACTTGTCAGCCAGTAGCTGCATTGGATATTTTCTATTATATAGAACTCAAAAAGCTTAAAAAATGTTTTTAGCTGTTTTCCTTTTTTCTGTTCTTCTGCTTCTGTGAAAGATTAAGATTTTATAGAATGCTTCTAGCCAATACTCACCTGCTCTGTTGTTTTTTGAAAAATATGAACTGGAATGGGTTGCCAGAGAAGCTCAGGGTTCCAAATTTGGCTGCTAGTTGGTGGAAAGAGGCCAGAAAGATATGACTGGGCACTCATAATGGTGCGATCATAATCTGTACTTTGGATGTAAAACTGAAAATAGAATGGCAAAGAATTAAAGATTAAATTGAAACTATAAAATAATAGGGAAATTTTATCCAGCTTGTCAATACTGACTTCTTGTTTTTAGTTTTATATTTTGCATAAAGTCAAACAGTGAAACCATAACTCAGTTTTCCAGGGCCCTACTTCAGTTTCACAAATTGAATTTCCAAGGCATCTTTTAATTTGGAATCTAACCCTCAGACTGAACTGAAAGAATAAGAAAGCATGATTTCAAAGAAGGATGATCTCTATATTTTGAGCTTCAGAGGAACATTGATACATCTAGACACGGGGACATGATTTAGTTGTGGGCACGTTAACAGCTGGACTTGAAATTCATAAAGGTCTTTTCCCACCTAAATTATTCTATGATCTATCAGTGATACCTCAGGAATGTTAAAGCACTCAAAAATACAAACTTCTTTTGGAAGCATAGCAAAGGTCTTGCATATCTTCCCATAATGCATGCCTATACAGACCAAAATGTTAGAGGTATCTTCCCCACAATGGATCTGTACTGTATGATAAGCACATCCAAGAAGCTGTTAGACCTCTCTGTTACAGGAGAAAGTATGTAAGCATGGCTCATCACATGACTGGATGGGCATATTTCTTTCAACAGGGTAAAACAATAATAGGTCACTGTATAAATTCCCAACTCATTCATCCTGGAGCTGTTCAGTTTGGGAAAATTAGGTTGTGAAAGACCCAAACAGAATGTAAGAGCTGAAAATTAGACTTCACTCTGTGTTTTTACCTTGACATAAGTCTGACATTCAAAAATGTTCTTCTATTACCTTAACTTCTCCATTAATGAAATTAATATGATAATGTGCTTTTGTAAGTCCATAGCTCTGCTATGCCAGAGAAATGTGTTGCAGACAGATGTGCTCTATACCTCTTGCCGGTTGTATGTGCTGTTCAAGAAGCCAGAATATCGTTTCCTCGTGTACTGTCCAAGTTCAAATAGCTGCTGCATTCCAGTCTGTAAGGCAAGCACATGGGTGACTACGAGATTAAAGGGACTTGAGACTTTTAATGTAGAAGTATCTTTTCTTTTTTTTTTTTCCTTCAGCAGTCAGCTTTTAAGTGATCATTAACTGTTTGTATAACATACTGTTATTGTGGTTTAACCCCAGCTGGCAACTGAACACCGCACAACTGCTCACTCACTCACTCTCACCCCTGGTGAAATTGGGGAGAGTAAAATTGGGAAAACTTGGGTTTGAAGACAGTTTGATATGCAAAGCAAAAGCTACGTGTGCAAGCAAAGCAGAACAAAGAATTTAATCACCAATTCCCATGGAGAGGCAGGCATTAAGCCTCCAGGAAAGTGGGGCTCCATCCCAGTTACTTGAGAAAACAAATGACATCAAGTTGAATGTCTGCCCCTTCCTCTTTCTCCACCCAGTTTTATATGCTGAGTATGGCATCATATGGTAGTGTATATCTCTTTGGTCAGTGGACATCTGCTGTCCCAGCTGTACCCCCTCCCTACTTCTTGTGCACCCCCAGACAAACTCAGGGTGGTACAAGAAGCAGAAAAGTCCTTGAATCTGTGTAAGCTCTGCTCAGCAGTAACAAAAACATCCCTGCGTTATCAGCACTGTTTTCAGCACAAATGCAAAACAGAGCACCATACCAGCTCTCTCTCAGCCAAAACCAGAACTACTGTGTATGTTGCAGGTGATCTAGAATTTTTAACAGAAATGTTCACTTATATCTAGGAAGAAATTACATGTTCTGAAATACTAAGATTTCAACATCTGCTACAGAAGGGCAATGCCCCTGATTCTATACAAATACTATTTCCACAGTGCTGTAGATCTGTAGACACTGATCAACATTGTCCTTTACAATGTATGTCATTTAGTGACAGCTGAGAGGGATGACTGACAACCTAGTATTTATCACTGTCATTCCTCTGGTATTTGTTCATCCTTATACATTTTTGGCTTGTATTTCATGCCTTAAGTAGCTTCCTTTCATCTTTGCCTTAGTGTGCCTGCAGTTGCCTTAGGTTGCACACTGTCTTTTCTGTTATTGATTTCTGAAGCCTGATCTGAACTTTATAACTTCTACCTGTCAGTGAAGTACATTCCTACTACTGTTGCTAAAAATATAGTAAAATAGCAAAAAGCTCTCAAAAAAAGTCAATGACAAAGCATGAACATCTTCTTAGTACATAAGCTAGTAATAAAATAGTAATGCCTTGTTTCAGTGTCTGAATTTCACAGATCTTTTAAGCCCCCATTCATACATTGAACACTGAACTGTCTCAGTTTCATACTTCTGCATCATGACAAAGTGTTACTAGGAAATGCATTGGCTTCCTTTTGCTCCAGAGCTTCATATGTCAAATACAGTCAAAGAACTAAGGCTTGATGTTAAAATGCCAGAGCAACAAGTAGGTTCAGTGCACCCTAATGAAACTCTGGACTGCAAGTGGCCTTGTTAGAAGACATGTTGTTCGCAGAAGCAGCCTTCTCCTGCAAGTCTTCTCTTGTTTTGTGACTTGCTGGTTGTCAGTCCAATAATGAGATGTGGACTCCTCCACACCTTGGTGAGCAGGTGTCATGCCTTTGCCTGTCACAGGGCTCAGTACTTAATGGTCATTAGAACTTCATCAATGTTAACAGTACAGTGTTTAAACTTGCCATTTATTTGAATGCAGACACACTATCAAGAAGTAGTTGCTTTTAGGAAGGCAGTTATAAAGCTATGATGAATAAGATTTCAATTTAACAATAGCTTAATGAATAACATTGCGAAAATGTTTATGAATTCCTGGTATTGGTATTTGCTAATAGCAACTATCAGAACCTGAGATTTGCTAATGCTTTTGAGACAAACATGAAAAACATCTTCCCACTTCCTCTTTTAGTAGCATTTTTAAGCTCTTCTAAGAAAGTCAACATACCTTGGTGAGCTGTCCAAATCCCTGGGGCCATTCGCTTTCTTTATGTAGATCAGTTGGAAAGTTTACAATTGGTGTTCGGTCACCGTGTCGGAAAAGCTGACAATGTAAGCAATGAAAACTCCTTGAGTCCATTACTGTTAACACTCCCTTCTTATCTAACTAGAAGTCAAGCATACATTATACTTCCAGTGTAATTTTTCAAATTAAAATATTGGAGAGTCTGCAGAAACCTGGTCAAGTATGATGTGAATATATTCTTTACGGTCAAGAATAGGCATAATTATATAGGAATTAAGTGGGCATAAGCCTGAAGATTCTTCCTCCTAGAGTATAAAATTAATCACCCAAGATGTTAGTGTTGGGATTGAGTTCACAGCTAGGCATCTAGACAGGAAATATGACTGAATTTTGGAAACTCACCTCTTCTGAATATTAAACCAGTTACTGATGTGCTTAGATTAGTATTAAACGACTTTGTCATAGATACTTGAAATTTTTTTGTAACTGTTTTTTCATAGCAGTATCTTTAAAAGTAATTCTATGTACACCTGGATCTTATGCTCAATTTCTCAATCATCCTAAAATATAAAGATGAAAGAATATAAACATCTACATTGTTATCTTAACTAATATTTACTTTATTAATACTTTTACATACGTATATAAAAATATTTTTTAAAGTCTGTAGGATTTTATTTCTATCAAATTCGGTGAGAGCAAAGAATTTAGTTGCTTTACTATCCTGGACACTCCAGCATGGTGAGTATTAGTGTGACACATTCAATCATATGATTTTTAATCAGAAAAATTAAATGAACTTTTTTGTATTTTTATTCCAGCATACAAAGGAAATTACAGCCCTAGATTCAATAGTTCTGAAAAACTGAATTATCCCCCCTAAGCATATGCTATGTGGGTTTAGAAAAATAAAATCCATAGACGTTTCACATGAAAGAAAATGCTGGAATACAAATTCATAGGGCTCCAGACAACCTTCCAGGCTGCTGACCCAAATTGTTGGAAAAGTTACCTTTGCTTATCAATGTTCCCATCACCAACTTCATTCCTGACTTAGCACAATAAAATGAAAATGTAGCAGCATGGTGTATTTGTTAATAAAATGACATTTTTGCCCTAATACCTCAGTGGTACATAACTTGTTTATAATTAATACTCTGTGTTGCCTCATGAAGCCACATCATTCTTGCCCAGACATCAGAAAGGGTTGTACACATTAGTTAGTTTGCCACACCCACTGGGAAGTGCTTCATGTTTATATTTTTCAAAGTAAACATCAGCAGTGTGACTTAATGTTTTAATTACAGCACGCACCTTTTCCATCAGCCTTCTCTACTAATGCACACAAACCTGTGCTAGAGCAGCTACTTCAGAGATGGAAAATGCTGTCCATTAAAGGCAAATGTAATTGGATTTCTCCCTCTGTTAATTTTCTACAATAGACAACAAAGTTTGCTAAAGTATAAGTTACCATCAGAACATGTAGAAGACTACTTATTATGTTTTTTGTTTTGCTAGTTGAATTTCACTATGTGGCCAACCTAAAATGAATATTTTGCAGCAAATCAAGGAGGGTTTTCACCCTCATCATCAAGTTTGTTGTTTGGGAGGTTTTTTTTTCCTTCTCTGTGCAGTTTTTAATCTTCTTTAAATATCTTTTCTTACTAATTTGGAATCTCAGTTGGTTCTTTATAACAATTTCTCAGTGCACCTGTAGTGAACAGGAGAATAAATAAAGAGCTACATTTTCTGGTGGCTGATTCAGTTGAGTGCAAGAAAAAATAATGAGAAGGATTTTTGTCCATATGAACAGCCACTTCACCTGAAAGACTAACTTGTTCACTCTCAGCTACATCTTAGGAGACTTTCTAAAACTTGAAACTGTGTTTTTCATTAGAACACCTGATAGGAAAAGAAAGTGTATACCTATAGATCTTGCCTTACTCATCAATATGTTTCTCAAGACTCATAATTTCAAATTTGTTAAAAATGAGTTGATTCTTCAAATTAATTTAAAAATATGTGTGCTGCTGCATTTATTACTCCTGGCCTTCAGATTGCATTCCTGACCTTTCAGGAGACAGAACATGAGAGAAGAATAGGCAGAATGAGAGAAGAGGATCAAGGAAGCATCATAAAAAGTGAAAAGAAACTAGAAATCAAGAAGGAAGGAATGGTAAGGGGAATGTACACAAGAAGAGCAAAGCAGATCTGTTTGGTATATTAATTTTGGGACTCCTTTTGAAGTGCTTCACCTCAGTTCTCAAAAGCAGTAGGTGGATAATTACCAACTCCATTACCCTCTCCTTCCACTTGGATACAACTTGAATCTAATTTGGTGTCTGGGTTCATTCATTCACCTTGGTAACTTTGTGAGCATAATCACTTCATATGAAAATGGTCATGCAACTCAAACTTTGGCCAGCATTTTCTTCCATTGTTGCCAGGTGACAAATCATATTGGAGACAAACTGGTGCAGGGGAGAGGGTGCATTGAGAATATGGCATGTGTAGCATACACATATATACATAACATCTTCATTTAGAAATGCCATGAATTACAGTGAAGTATCTGTCTCTGAGTAATAGTGAGCCTCTTGCGCACACTTTTATTGACAGACTTGACTTCAAAGAAAAAGATTTCTTACTTTGAAGCCAGCAATAGGAATGAAGAAACAAAGTGAAGTGAAACCATCATGCTGCCAGTTCAGGGAAACCTGAGGTGTAGAAATAGTGAGCATGTTTAGTCAAGGTTTCAGATGGCTTGATTAGACAAATCATGCTCAATGCTTCCTATCCTGAGTTACAACAAATGAAACCACAGTGCCTCAGAAACCACACCTCTTTGTATGACAGATGAAATGTGTGTGTAGAGGCACAAGGGCCAGGTCAGAACTTTAAACAGAAACAATAAATCAGTATTTCATTTATACTTGGGTGCTTGATTGTCCTACATATGTCCTATTTCCTTCTTTCTTTAAATTTAAAGTTCTTTAAATTTAAATCCTGCCTTTAATCTTAAATTCAGTGCACAGGAGATATGGTAAAAGCTAATGTGTACATGTAAGCAAAGCAATTTAAAAAGTGTTTTGATAAATTGGCTTGAATTAGAGCATTTCAGAGAAAAAGACTTATGGCCAATAATCAAAACATACAGAATCAGCACAAAATTGGAAGCTGTGAGGAGAGAGTAAGGCACCTTCCCAGGCACAGCACAATTCTAGGAGTGAGCAAAAGCAAACATTTATGTGTTTCTTGTTCCCCGCTGATGTATTTTACACTGTGCAGTTCTGCTAAGGAAGTTTTAAAAAGTCATTATGACAATTTCACAATGCAGTAATACTCCCAGGTGAAAATATAGTAACTTAGAGAGACAGTTGGAAAATGGCTATTGAAGTATGTCAGAAAGATGGCTTTTAGACTTGCCTTGACCATAGCAATACCCTCATTATATCCCATTATATCAGTGATATATGTTCTGGGGTCAGTTCCTATGCTATTTATTTATAGTAGCAATTCTGTTTCTATGAAAATTCAATCAGTGAGTTCAGAAGGCAAAATTCAATACAGCATACATAAACCATGCCTTGAGAAAAAAAGATGTGTATTGTGATAAGATTAAACCTATTGTAATATTTTATGTGATTGGTCAGCCTAAGCAAAAGTAACAGGATTAAAAGGAAGACAGCTTAAATGAAATTTACCTAGTATTTTAATATTTATTGTGACAAGCTACCCTAGAAATCCATAGAGTTTGTTTNGTGGCTGCACAGTTGTAGTAAGCAGATGATTTTGGGTAAGAAGCCTCTATCTCCATAATGGTAACATTTCCAGTAACTTTCTGCAAAACCATCACCTCTCTGAACACAATAACAGTAACAATTCAATAAAAAACTCATTCCTTTCAAGGAGTTAATGCTCCAATACTTGCTGTCTACCTGTTTTCATCTGTGTGTCCAGTTGTTCCTGTCATCATTAAAAAACATGTAAGTATATTTCTATATACAGAATGTTACTGGAATTAGCGTCAGGTCCCTGCTATTGTGTTGTCTCAGCAGGAGTAGGAACTGGTTTTTCCTGTGCACTCTGGCCTTCCTCCAAGCTGAGCATGCACAATGCAGCCAATAGATAGCTATACATGAAGTACATCTAGAGTCAGATGATATTTTTTGGACACAGTACTTCTGCCTTGTACTTGTATGCACACATAATATCTCAAGCAGAGAAAGGCAGAAGGAGAAGATCTTCAATTGCCTGTTCATAAATGTTCATTCCAATCCCCTCAACTTTGTACAGAAAATATTCCTTTGGACTAACTATTCTTTATTGTTATACCTTTTATTTAAAATAAAGAATGAAAAGGACTATGGTTCAACCTTCATAATCCAGAGAATTACATTGAATTAATGTCTCTTTTACTAGAGGCATTTGGGAAAGTGACATTGAAGTAGTATTTAGCTACTTTGAAATAAGAAATGGCCCAGCAGAAGAATTATTACAGTTTGTTTTCAGCCTAACTGAAATTAATGCAACACATCTCTCAAATCTCTACTTAAAAATGCCTGTCTATTTCTGTTTCTCAGTGTACTGCTGTGACAATTCAGTTATTGTGAAATGGAAAATATTTATTTTTTGTGTTTATATGTGGCAACTTCTGCAACATCATAAGCTTCAGCTTCCAAGCATAGAAGAAGTAGTTCATAATCATCAGCTCTCACACTATGCATTGGAGTGTCAGCTGAATGGAGGAAGAATAGGTAAATGTGGATTTTGCATCTCTTAACTCCTCTGCACTATGCATCTACCACACAGTCAGTTATCTTTAAATAATAACTGGAGATTAGGAGATGAAAATTCTAATAACTAGAAACATTTTCATCTTTCTTTAGGTAAGGTCTTTAGACTCAGTAAGCAAAAGGGCAGAAGTACTTATTTCTAAGTTTGAAGACAGGCAAAGAAACTGTACACCTTGTCTGATTCAACATACATATAATTCTGTCCCTGTACTCCCCACAACAAAACAGAGAACAAATCTACTTACTACAACCACAAACTTCAGTTCTCGTGCTGCAGTAGTCAGTTGAAGCAGAATGAGAATAATGTGAAAAGAAAAACACAGGATCCTAGACAAGTTGGGAAGCTGTATCACACCCATCCTGACAGAAGAGGAAAGAAAACTTTGTAGCTCCAGCAGCTGCTCAGGCTGAACTGTGAGACGTCAGGCTGTATTTTCAGAAGGGGTGGAACTGCCGCTGGTGCATTTCAAATCCAAGAGGAATGTTGTGTGACTACGCAACAAATTGCATTGCCCTTTGTTTTGAAATTACTGTTTACATTCTTTTTAATCAAATCATAATTCAGCTCCTCTTTTCCTGTAGTATTTTTCTCTTTTAGAATGTGAAGATGAAGTTAAAATACAAACGAATTGCTAAGCATTCCTAATGTTTGTACCTACCTGTTCTGTTTCAGCTTCTCAGTACTTGGAATTTTTCCAAACTATAGCACGGCCACAAGGATGAGCTCAGAACCAAGAGCCAAGCAATACATTTTCTCTTTGCTGCTCAGCTAGTCCACATTTCAGTTTCCTCACTCTCCCTTTTTTTCCCCTCTTCCACATGATCCCTGTGAAATCAGAATCATTATTTAAAACAACATTTCATGTGGGTTAAAATTGCCAGTCCCTCAGATAAAATACTTGAAAAGATCTTGCAACAAGTATGTTCTTTAAGATCCTTGCTGGGCAGTTATTTGCTATTCAATCTGTGTTATTTTTCTTTTCCCTTGGAGTATTCCTATACTTCCTCTTTGGAACCGCTTGTCGAGATCTTTTTTGGCCTCAAATCTTTAAGAAATTTATTGTGAACAAGACCTGTATCTCACATTTTTATTGCTAATGATTGAAAGCACTCTTTCTGACAGTAGCTCAGTGGCTTTGAGAAGATTGCTCAGCTTGTCTCTGCTGACTTCCTCTCTATAAAATAAGAAGAATGATATCTGTACACTTGATTTCATGAGCATTTTTTGAGTAATGAAATAGTTTGCAAAGATATATAAGCAGAGTTCTTTAAATGCTTAAACTTTAGGTCCTTTGTGTATTGTCATTCCATTCCTATCATACCCAAACCTGTCTCAGGGTCTTCTGCTGAGCTCTCTGCAGCAGTATTTTCTACAACAGGTGTTTTACCACTTACCAGAAATTCCATCTTTAGGGCCTTAAAGCCCACTAAACATCAGGTATTCTCTCCTCTGAGTTTTGTGAATGTCCTTATGTATCCACTTTGTCCGATGGATGGGACAGGATGGGAGGAGTATGACAGCTCCCAAACTTTCCTGTCTGTCTTCTCAGTGCATTCCCAGTTTTCAGCAGTTGGACTTCTTTCTTCCTCCACTAGTATGTCCCCACCCTCCTTTTTGATCTCTCCTGGTGTGATTTTTGCCTATGCAGAAGTGGTATGAGAGTAATCTATACTTCATACATATATAATATGTTGTCTTTCTGAAAACAAACATAAGCTGATCATCTTCCTCCATTATTTAAGAGTGCAGGTCATAGACTCTTAGAATACTTTAATATGTCTGAAAACTCCAGAATGGATGTCCTACTGTTTTAATCTATGTAATGGGTGGTTCCTAAGCTATTTGATCAAGGATCACTGTTGAAATCTTTTCTTATCCTTCTTATGACCTTACCATGAAATTCATAACTGACTAGTTTTTATAAGATTTGCTGGTTTATTATGTTTCACTGATGAGTAACTATGACCACTGAAGTTTCCCTAATACGGAACCATTCTAATAACTTCACTTTAGGACCTGAACTCAATTTTTTGGGGGTGAGGTTAGGGGGGGGGGGGTTCTGGATGGCATCATTCAAGAATGTTTAAAAATATCACAATGACATTTTATAAGAAATCTTTGCTAATGTCTCTTAAAAATGGTACTTCAACATAAGACCAAGCATATGGTAAGTAGTAGTGATTTCTGTGGTTTCACTCTTCCCTTGGCATGTATACTTTGTTAGGGAGAGTATTTTGTGCTCAAAAAAATAGGTACCACAACAACTTAAGTAAATGTCTACACATTCCAAAACAAAAAAAATACGCCATTTATGTGCTATACTGGTTAAGATGGAGTAATGTAGGAATCCTGTATGTAATCTGTAAGTATGTTGGTAGCATGTATTTAATTTGGAAATTTTCTGGCCTTTCTGGAATTATCTCCATTTCTGCTGGGCACTTGGCAGGTATAAACTCCTTATATTCTGCAGCAACTAAATCCTGACACTTTTCAGGAACAGTTGCTCAAAATAGTAATTTTTAAAAGGTCCTTCTTAATCTATTTACAGTTGTTGAAGCATTATAATGCAAGTGAACCTAAACAATTTAAATCATGATTATGTTAATTTGGCTTATTGTCATAAGTTCTAATTATGACATGATGGCATTAAGTAGAATTAAACACAATTATAAATTTTAAGTGTATGTACCCATCTTAAAGGCCTGCTGAAGCCCTGATCTGCTTTGAAGAGGCTGGTTGCAAAAGAACCTGTGCTTTATTGTGTACAAGGGTTACCTGAGGTAACTGCTGCTGGTGAAGCACAACCTCACACCCTGAAAGGATGGAAGTCACTGCAGTCAAAGCATCAGGTATGAAACTGCTGCCAGCACTCGTGTACCAGGCTGCTCACACAGGGAAACAGCTCATGTCCTGCTACGGACTGCATGTGCAGATCAGCACTTAGCATAGTTTGGATTTATCTCCAATCTTTTTTTTTTTTTAAAGCATGTTTTTTGAGCTGAAAAGCTAAAAGAAAATAAAAATTTTGTTTTAGTAAACAAAGTGACACGTTTTCCAAGCACCATTCTGAAACATGAGGAAAACAAGACTGTCTCACAGTCCTGTGTGGGGGTGTTTTCACCCAGCTGTGGGGAGTGGGAAGGGGCAAGGGAGTTAATTTGTGACAGAAAGAATTCACTTACTCGTACTGCTGATGGAACATGAACCTATATCTTACGATACAGAAAAAAAAATGTCCTAAACCCAAAGTTACTAATCTAAGGCAGGTGAGGGGGAAGAAAGTGTCTACTCAGGGTCTATTCACTATCTTCTAATAATTTCTTGATTGTCCCAAGTTTGTAATACACACCTGGTTACAGGGCAATCAGAGAATTTCTTCTTGATCTTACAAGATTAAGATGTTTGCCTGAGACAAGGGAAACCTAATTTGTAGGTATTTGCAAATAAGTAAACAGCAAATAAGAAAGAGACAGAAAGCAATATTCCTCTTCTCTTTCCCCTCTGAAGCTCTGCAGTTTGATGGTGATTTTATTTTCTGGAAGAGGTGGAGACAAATCCTTTTGCTAAAGGGGGGGTTTAAATTTATGTCTACCACATCTTGGGTATGTACTATGAACATTAAATAAAAAGAAGGAAAGCCCCCTTCTAGTACTACCATAAAACAAATCTAAATCAGTTGATTAATTTGATCAGAGTTTAGATTGTTTTGGGTTTTTTCTTTCATTCAGTTTTGATAGTCAGCGAGCTCAGTAAATAACCCAAAGAGAAATGGAGGTGATGAAATTAATGAAAACGATAGTTCAGGCTGTCCAGTGCCACCTTTCCCAGGCAGCACAAAATTACTGTTGCTTTTCTGCTGTTCATTCCCCATTTTGCTGACACTGCTTCAGCATATGAAAGGAAAAATAGCGATCACAAGTTATATCCAGCTATATTACAGCATCTATGGCTATTCAGGTTAGGAAAGCAAGTCTTCTTTAAAATATGACTGGTCTGTTTAAGCATTGTTTGTGAAAGAAGAGAGGGAGTTGCATATCCAGGTGATCCTGCTTTTGCAACATATTTTAAAAATAAATTATCTAAATAATTCCAAAACCAAACTGTACATGTTTTTAACTCATTTTGACTCCCTTCTTTAAGAGGAACTGAAATTAACCTGTTTACAGCTTCATGCCTGCAAAAGACTGTAAGACAGATTTTTCAAATTAAGTCAGCTGGTGAAGTTTTAGGAAAACATAATTTAGAGCAGTTTATTATTCATTCACTGACATCCCAATTTATATTTCTACAATACATCTAGGCTTTATGTTCCTTTATAAACACTGATGCTTATTTTCCCTCTGAGTTAATGAGGAATAAAGGAAATCTTCCTTTCTGTTTCTACAGTGGTAGTCTTAAGAAGAAAAAATATTGCAAAGAATTTGTGTGACAGGGTTTCTGTTCAACAGGAATAGGGGGAATAAAATAATTTAGAAATGTCTTCATTTGTAAATTAAATTTGAAATTTACTGTTGCTCAGCAGAAATTAGATTATTCAAAGTATATACACTGGGGCATGTAGCATGGAAGAAGACATTGTCTGAACGTGTGATGGAAAATGGGGACTTTACATTGTTGTACTGTAAGCAGTAACTTCACATGGGATGCACTTTCATAACTGAACTGCAGTGCTGAGGCCAGGGTCTATCCAGGTCCATGATCCCCCATACCAGACAAATCTCTGGGACAAAGGGTCTTCATGGGGTTTTGAAAGTTTTTGAGACGTGGATTGGGGTTAGGAAGGACGGCAGGAACTGGGAACTGCAGACTAAGGAGAATAATGAAGAATGTCTCAAGTCTATCACATTTTCTATGTGAGCATTGTCCAATTCAGGAAACCAAAAGAAAATTTACCTTTACCTTTGATGGGAGAAGCATGAAACTTACCCTTTACAACTCCTGAACTTTCACTTCTAAACATCTGGCAAACAAAACATCGAAAGCAACTCACACAATTTGGCACAAGTTCAAAAATAGAAGAAACAGGAACAGGTTGAGAAGAGAAAGTGCCTAGAAATTTGGTTTTGGCAGCCAAGGCTACAATCTGTTAGAAGTCTAACACTGATAAAGATGCAGTCTTGGCTTTTCCTTTCTATTTGCTTTCGTCTAGCAGGTTTTTTAAAATTACTTCTTAAGAAGGGAGGTGTGATGATCAGCAAAATTTTGAGATGAATAACTTAAAGAGCTTGCTCTAACTTTTCTGTGAGGGCTGCTAGACCTGGGAAGACTTTCTTCTCGTGCCCATTATAGGATATTAAGGTAATACAGAATAAAGAAGCTTGCTCTTCTTTATTAAGAAATAGGTAGAACTGTTTTTCTTACATTGTCAGAAAACATTTTTACCGTTGTTTGGATGCTATGGTAAAAGGGGTTGCATTTTTTTGACTGGAAATCTAACTACAGCTTTCCTGGTGAACTATATTTCCTATGGTGGCTTAAGAAGCACAGAAATTGGGACCTGCTGAGAAGAGAATAGGCATTTGCAGTGAGAATTCTGAAACTTAGAGATACTTGCTGGAAGAAAAAGGGATCTTTCATATTATTTTGATTCATTTTTAGCTTGTGGAGTGGCAGTTATCTGCTTATGCTATAAGGAATACACTTTTCATAGGTTTAGCATCCATTTTAAAAGCCTGATCTGAGGAAAGGAAGCCAGAATGGTGACATTTTCTGCATCTCAGCTATTACTCTAGTTCTCTTCGAGATTACCTGTGGGCAATAAGACTGTTGGCAAAAGGTCCTATGCACTGTGAGAAGAAAATAAGAAATCCTAGCTCTTCAAGCAAAGACATGTCTGCTGTTTTCAGAAGTTAGTTGCATCTGATTGTTTGATCCAGCTTTTGTAGTAATAACACAGGCTGGTTTTGCAATAGCGATATTATAAAATGTAACTAATGAAGGATTACCCAACATTCTGCATGTTTTAATGAGCATGCAGCTCTGAATTTTTTTATTTTGTATTTCTATTTTTTTTGTTCATGTCAAGAACAGAGATGCTGTTATAGATTTCCCAGGATAACAGATTTTATATGATCAGATAAGAATATACAATCAAGGTAACATAACAAATGGAAGGTGTTAAAAAAGCTATTTGGAACCAAAAATTATTTTTCTTCCAAAATTAGCACTTGGCCTTTTTGTCTTTTTGGAAAGAATATCTGAAAGCCTTGTTGGGGCAACCAGTTGTTGCTAGGTCCTCATGGTAGCTAGCCTGGTTGTTTTTAGGTCTAGATTCACAGTCCAAGTTTTCTATAAGTCTCATCTTCCTTCTATATAGGGATGGGATATTTGTGCATGTAAAAGGCAGAGAAAAGAAGAAGAAAGACATCTCTTAGGTAAGTAAGCAGGCATTATCCTGATTCTTTTGACTTCTGAGATCTGTTTATGTAAAATGATTCATTACTTCTTAAATAAAATAAAGTCTCAGGACAGTGGAATGACTCCTTCTTTTAGGGTCTCCATTTGAAGCATTGCTTCCATCACCGGTTCTTGAAGTTCTTGTCTCATTCTTCAAAAGAAGGCAACACTCCTTCAGAGGTGTTTTCCAATTTTGCTGTAAATCAAGGCTATAGCCCTTCAAAACACTCTATAATTACATAGTTGAAATAGTTCTGACGAAGTCCCTTTGGAAAGAATAGGTGTTGAAAAATTCCACTAGTTTCATATTGCACCTGGGTTTTACCAGGTGATAAAGTAAAGCAAATATTAATGAAGAATAAGTCCCTGCTTTCTATAATTTTTGTTTGTAGTATTAAGGAATGTTTTCTTTCGATAGAGATCAGGAGATTCAGTTGGTCATGCTGATGGAATTTGAAGAGAAATGTTGGACCACAGTCATATCACAGTGTGGGAAGAGCTCTTTCATAAAGTAAACCACGCTGAAGATAGTAGAGGGAACACCTAAAGATAAGACAAAAACAGAGTGGCATTCTCCAAAAACATGGCAAACCTATTAGTAGTACCTCAACAAGTAAGCAGTTTAGATTAAGTGGAGAGGAATTAACACATTTGCTCCCGTTTTGATGGGATTGCGAAAAGTCTGTTGAAACATTGAGTCAATCCATGCTGAAATCTTCCCAAGCAGCAAAAAGAGCACAGGGACAGCTCATAGTTTTAACTCCTTCCCAAATATGCTGAGCTTTATTAATTTCCTATGTTTCACCCTATGGTCATTGAGATGTGGAGGAACTTAACTCTGATTTAAACCACCCTCAAATATTGCAATTGTATTGCGTGACCTATAATAACAATACTTGCCTAACTCCTTTATTTCCTTGTAGGGGGGACATAAATCCTCTCTATAAAACGTCAATTAAGATTTTTATAGAAACATCTCTATATTTGCAAACTGGAGTCTCCCTGTAGAATAGCTATCTATATAAATTACACTTCTGATCTCAGTCACACTTCTGGATTTTATTTTAAAAAAATCACATTTATGGGCTTTATAAAATGCCCTCATGCATGTATAATCAAATTAATAACATATACATTAGCAAAGAAAAATAGTTGAGATGATTTTTGACAGAGTTGGAAACAGCTGAAATCAGGGATTTTGCAGTTGTCTGTGTCAAGTATAATTGTGACCTGTAAAGTCTTTGCATCACTCTTCTCCTTAATTTAGCTTCCTGGTGTTAAAAGTCAGCTGTTCCAGGCTGGCTGCATTCATTGAGAATTGGTAGTGCACAGTGGTTTAGCACAGGGCAGTCTGTCAGCATGCTGCACTGTGCAGCCCGTGGATCAGTGTGCCTTGGCCTTTTCCCAAGTGCCAGTCATGCACAGCAGAGAGTTTACAACTGCCTGCAGGAAAAATGAAATTAATGTTTCCTACTATTGTTCAAAAAACTAGGATATGGCCCCAAAAGGTCCATTCTGAACCAGGATAAAATTGTAGAAAGTGTCACATTTTGATATGACAATATGGAAAATATTTTTATTGGAGTATCAGGTTTGGTTGTAACCTCTTTCGTGGTCCATATGTGTTTTCAGCACTCAGGATTGCTAATGAAAGCAGTGGTGTTGGATTTGGTGTAAAATGCCTGAAGACCATCTGACTTCTACTTCAGCAAAATTTGAGGATTGAAACAAAGTACAGCCTTTGTGTTAAACTTAAAGGTTAAGGCTTATTTTGTGTCTTTATTTATGTAAAATTTTGATATATGATAGATTTTTTCATTTCTTTATCTGGTCAGTTACACAGTTTGCTTTGTGAAGAAGGGGGATTAATTTCCACAAATCTTAGATTATTAAGCATCACAGTATAAACATGAAGTATGTATCATTATCTCCATGACTTATTAGTAGTATTAGTAGTGTGGCTGGAAAAACAACCTCATCAGGAACAACCTCCCCTTTCCTCTGCCAAATCACCTTTTGCAATTAAATGTGGTAATTTCCTGAAATATTTCCTGAGAATTTGTGAGCAATGACTACAGAAGAAATTTGTTTAGTGAATCATTACTTGCTAATTTTTCATTTATTCTGGCCAGACTATCTTCACTCTGTTAATGGATTCAAGATATTTAACAGGAAATTATTTTCAACCAGATGAATTGGCTGGTCTGCATTCTTATAATCTCTGATGATTCAAATTCTTCTTGAGATCAGTGATTCAGAAAGCCATATGGGATTTTTTAATGTTGGGTACAATATTTGAACATTAGGAAAGGGAGGTTTCTTAGCTTTTCATTTCCCTTAAGTAATATAGAGTAAGATAAAAGACAGACAATGTCATTTTCTGCCTTCCTGTTCTCTCATTCTGCAAAACTAAATATCATAAGTAGTCAAAAGGAAATTTAAACATCCTAATATGGTGATATAGACAACCTATGAGGTGATGAGTTAGTATACCAATGTGTGTCTGTATTTGTTTGACATTCTGGTAAGAACCAATCTGGTGTACAATTCAACATTCATCTGTTTTGATCTCCGAATGTCTGCTAAAATCAAGAGAATGCGTAACTGTTGACTGTTGCTAATCAGCCTGGGCAAATACTCTGCAGTTAGAGAAGAAAAGGTGACTGTTATAAGTCAGTGCATTTACATGTACTTCTTAAGTAGCTGAAGGTGTTTTTGACCATACTAAACAAAATCAAAACAAAAACCCCACATGAAAAACAGTACTGTAAGGTCAGACCACCCTTGATTTCATTTCACCAAAAAGTTGGTCTAGAATAGATAAATGTATTGGAGTAGAAATGACAGCCATGGGTACAATTCTCTTTTCCTGGATCTGTGTATTTCTCATTTCAGAGAAGACCCTTATGAAAATGATTGTCACTTCAAATGAGCTGCTGGCTCAAGATGTAATCCTGACTTTACTTTTGGGTACACCTGCCCAAAGCACTTAGCTTACCTCTTTTGATGTCCTACACTCTACATTCTCTTGTCCAATAGTGTATGAGGATGGGAGAGACCAGATGAGTAAATCTCTCCAGGGGACAGCGAAATTTGCAGCCAGGAAGAGTGAGGGGGTGAGGTTCCCTCAAAGAATTATTCCGGTAGTACATCTCAATGGTGTATTGCCTGTTTCAAAATACAGAAGGGTCAAAATAAAGTTAGGTGTGCAAAACCACACAGCCTTTCCATGCTGCAGTTATTACACTTGGGAACAAACTTTTACGCAGGTTATTTGTCTGGTTGCTAATACATTTATCATTTACTAATATAATTAGTACTCTGAAGAGAACTTTTTAAGCAACGGGGGGGCAACACCAATTTGCATGTAGTTTGCTGTCTTTGCTAAAGAGTTAAATAGATAAAAAAGATGGAGTGAAACCTCTCATAGCTGTAATAAACAAATAAACATATATACATACATACATACATACATACATATATATATACATACATATATATATATATATATATATATGGTTTTCAGGCTTATTCTGCTACTGACTACTAAACTGAATGCAACTACAATAATTAAAACCAATGCGTAGTGTTTTCCTGAATAGTGAACCTCATGTATCCGGTTTAATTAGCCTTGGGTATCAGAAAATTCCTTTTTAGAAAAAGTACATATTAGCAGTAGAGCTTGCAGATACTTGCCCATTTTTTTCCTGGTAAAGTTCAAAAAAATGGCAGGCACTGTGAGGAGGCAATTTTCCATTGAATACATTGAGTGCCATCTGTAAGGCAGCAATGGTGGCTGCATGCTGTGAACAGAGGAAACCTTTAATTAAAGGTCTACTGAAAATGATTGCATGAACCTATTCTTTAACAATATTTCCTGCACATTATCTCTCCACTCAACATTAACGTTACTTCTGTGGCCTCATTAATAATTGCCCTCTGTACTGCTGAACAAATATTGTCCCTTTATGGCTATATAAACTGAAGTGGTACCTGTATAAAGTATACATATATGTAAATATTTAAGAATTCTTAGTAACTTGCAGATCTTACAAAATTAATAGGAGCTGTTAAAACTTCTTTTCAAAAAACTAGTGGTTTTGCCTAGTAAAGGCTTTACTTTTGTTAAGTAAACAGTATTCGAGATCAGATCAGTAAACTCTTTAGCTGATATATACCCAATAGGTCATGATACAACTGCAGTTTAGAAGCAGGAGCTTTTTAGTGAGAGCAATCCAAAAATTTCCTCCTCCAACATCATTTGCACATTCTAAACAAAAATATAAGATCACAATTGAGTAACCGCCTTCATAAGGCCTTCTAAAATAACTGTAACTTAATTTTTTCCTCTTTTTTCCCATTTGCACTTGAAAAGATACAGGAAGAAGGAGATTTTGCTTTAAATTAACTTTGTGATCCAGGTTTAATAAAACATGAGGCATGGTGTTTCCAGTTCCCTGCTCAATCAAAACATTATTACAATGAAAAAATCATGACGTGAAGTGGATAATAGAAGGCTTCAGGTTTCAAAGTAGTATCTGTTCATTAAAAAAAATTTAAAACCTGAATATATTTAAGGTTAACCAAATAAAAAATGCTTGTAGCTGTATTTCATGAGGGAAATACAATTTCATGGCTTTCACTGCATTTAATAACTGCAGAAAGGAAACACAAGAGAAACAGAAAGCACTCACCGTGGAATACATAACCATTTTTTGATGGTATGAAGGTTTTCTAGCATCTAAGATATGCTTTAGAATAGTTTTTAAAAGAATACCTGAAAAGAAATGGGGAAGCAGTGACAAAGAAAGAGATGCTTGTGTTAACATCTTTATCAATTGTTGCCATTTTAGCGACCTGTCACTAAATGCACCGGATTTATTCAATTGACTTGCAGAGCACCTTGATTAATAGTGACAGTATCTTTCAAATGAACAGTGGGCCTATTTTACTTCTGAAATGTTTTGGGGATCCCTAATAGCCTCAACAGCTTCAAACAGAGCATTCACAGTTACTTTGTGCCAGCAGAACAGTGCAAGAAGAGCACGGTAATGAATACTATCCCCATTGTGTGTGTAACTTGATTGATTTCCTGCTTTCCAGAGAAAAAAGAAAGAGCATATTCTCTGGACTCTGGGGCTTTATAAATTGTGTGGCTCTCTGTATTTTGTTAATGTTAACTGCTGAAAAATTGTGAGACAAACTACTTGATTTAAATCAATGGCTGTGCTAGTATGTTAATATAAGGTTGGTGTGTTGACAAATTAAAAAATCCTAAAAGTAGAACTCTACCACTAGCAAACTAGACAGAATTAGTCTTTAGCTCCTGGCACATTTTTAATAACAATTGTTAGTAAAGCATTGGCAGAGATTTGAACTTTGTGCAAAGTTTTGCTAGTCAGAGCTCTGAAAAATGCAACAAATTGATTCATGCTTATATGTTTATTTGTCTTCCCAGCTCGCAGATCCTGCCTGTCCACTGCCCATATAAAACAAAAAAGGAGGCTCGATAGATGACAGTGGATGAATGGAGGAGAATGAGTGATTAAAAAGGTATAAAATGCTTTCAAATTTCAGCCACAGTTTTCTGAGCAGAGTAAAGTTTAGAAGCAGTTTAGTAATCTCATTTTAGGACTCTCAGTAGTAGAATATGAAGACTGTTAGGCAACAAAGTCTCCATTCTAGACATTACAACAAATAATATATTTTTTGAGTGAGCTACACATGGAGGCTTACACTGGGTTCAGATTTGATTCAATTCAACAAGAATCTGTACGTTATATTGAATTTCTTATACACTGTAATCTAACTGATACCTCAATTATAATGTTAATTACGATATTCATGATTCATATGCTCACCATCTCCCTCCCCATTAATGAAAATCCTCCAGTGCTGCCCACCAATACCCCCATAATGGATATTTCCCTGTTCTATTATGGAATCAGCAGCAAAGTTTGTCATATACCCTTTCTTCTTTCCCATCCTACTTTTGGTTTTAAATGGGGTAAGAATTCAGCTTACCTCCCTGCAAGCGTGATTTTTGTATTTGTTTGTGGAACCCAAATTCCGCCTGTATTAACAATTCTGACAGTTTTATCAGCTTGGTCCTGACACCATGAGTAGCCCAAACAGGTAAAGTGTAATTGTTGATATCCTATAGTAAAGAAAGAAAGCATGGTGATTTTCTTACTGATTCCTACTGCTAACTGTTATTTATTCTGGCACAAAATACTTCTCAGAACAAATTCTGAATGTTTCACTCCAGCAACATTTTCTCGTTGTAATAAAATGATGACTGTATTTTGCATTTAGACAGCTGTAGCATTTCTATTTATAGCATCATAGTGCTTAAAAGAAATTTGAAGGGCAGTGTTCAACAAGAAGAGGAAATATAATACTAAAAATTATGCAAAAAGCAACTGGAATTTTTTAGGTTGTCAGGTGAAAAAAATCACTATATGACTTTTTCAGTCATGTGCTGGGATATAGTTTTACTGAAACAAATCCTATATAAACATCGGGATTTTAAGGGCTGGTAGCTCTCGGGTGTAAGAGGAATACAGAGATCAAATAGGAATATGTATAGCTGTAGTATGGATGTATCCAAGTATGGGGTAGGTACATAAGGATGAGATATAAATGAAATCCGTATCTATTGTGGTCTATTGGATACTGTCACAGACCTCAAGCTAAAGTGGAATAGGTTAGTCTTTCCTTGGGGATGCAGTCCAAGGTATATTAGTGATAACAGCTGTGAGAAGGGAAGATATGCACAACACTCCTGGTTTGCACTACTCTGAATTCCTGTTTAAACAAGGTCAGTAAATTTCCTTTAGAGCAACGTAACCTTTGGAATGAACTCACCAAAAAGAGTGCTCTTGTTACAAGTGAGCTCAAAGGAAAATGTCAACTACTTTAAGGGTTTGTTTAAACAAGAAAACAATAGAACATGCTAGGTTAAACCAGCTCAGATCACAATGTTATTGATTTCTCATTTAATAAATGTGATATATGACTTGAGGAAAGAATTGGCTGGTTGCATGCTATTTAAGACAGTCTGTAGGCAAGCAAACACCTCAGTCTCCAAGTTACCTGAAAGTCAGATAACACTTAGCTGAAAGTAAAAAATACAGAGAGATTGATACCCTCAGAGTCCTTAGTCAGTAGTATCAAAGACCAAGGCTCATCAAATTTAACAACTAGAAGGAAAAATACAATTTAGTAGTCTTTTTTTTTTAATTCCAGTGTTCAGCTAGATTCTTGATGGGAGCTGTGGGTTTTGCATATTTGTCTGGTGACACAGGTTCTCGGAATGATTTAACTATTGAAATAGAAAGTTGTGATCCTGCATTTGGAAAACATGGAAGGGTGACCTCACTGAAACTACAGTGAGATGTCCCAACATGTTAACATTTCATCTAACTTAGGGCCCTGGCTAATAGTCTATTTAAGTCTGCTTTGATCAAAGTTGGACTTTTGCAAAAACTGCAGGAATGAAGGTAAACTCATTAGCATCACTCCCTGTAAAATATTACATGTTGCTTCTGAAATCCACCTTAAAACTCGCTCACTGGCATCCCAACACTGATGACCAATTTATCATTAATATTTAGGTTTATAAATAGTTATGCATGAAAGTGTAGCAAAAGCTGCCTTCAAAAATAACTTTTTTACACAAGACTCTGCAATTTTAAGTTGTGTCAGATGAGGTAAGTCTAGACTTTGGAGTGGGACTTCCTGCTAAATTAAGGGCAGTCAGGATTTTTTCAAATAATGACATTTCTAGGCTGTGGAACCCAGATACCTATGCCAATTTGGCATCACAATACCCTTTTGCTATAAAAACCATGCTTTTTCATGATATACCTGGTACCTTTGCTTAGAACAAGCTCCCAAACTTGCACAAATAGCAATTTGTGTCATTCCAATGGCTGCTTAATTCCTGAAAATACTCTGTCCACTACTGGCCATGTACAAATAATGGCTTCTCTTGCCTATACAATTTGCATAAAATCTTCATGGAAGGATGCTTATGCTTCTTTGGCAGCAACATATTTTTATCCCTGTGCATCTCCTAATGGTATCTGGAGGAGGTATAAGACAATTTTATTCAGAGGTATGCTTTTGCCTAGTTCTCCATATGCAGTCACTGACTGGATGTTGAATATGAAATTCCATTAGTTTGTGTTCCTTGTGGTGGTGGATGACCCACAGCAGCCTCACACATAGAGTGTTTACAGGATTTTCAGTTGTATGTTTGAGGTTAAGTGAGGGTTTCTGGGAAAGAAGCTGAAAATAGTCCGTGTTTAAAAAATGTTTGAAGCACAGATCTACAATCTTTTTATGACTTACAATAAAGAAATAAACCCCATAAAAATCCCAGGTTGAAGGAAGTATAGGAATTTCTATTTGACTCAAAGATCTTAAGGGTCTTTTCCAACCTAAATGATTTTATGATTCGTTTTACCTCATATTGTAAAGTGTCAGAGAGCTTCCAAATCCTTTCAGCAGTCAACTTCTTCAATGGGTATCCTGTATGAGTGGCTAAGAACTTCAGAAATTGCTGGAATACAAAAAAAACCCCAAACTTGTAATACTGAGGGCCTTTTTACATGATTTCTACACATTGCCATACTAGTATATAAGAGTTTTCTGAAAGAAGACAGTCTTTGCACTTCACACTTAAGCAATGAACCATTGCCTAGATGTAAGAGAATTTGTCCTATTCATTTAGACAAGGTTGGTGATGCCAGTTCAGATTTGAAGTACAGTGATTGTTTATACTTGGTGGAAGTGTTTAGAAGGATGTAGAGAGAACACAGATATATGAGGAAGTCTGGCAGAAATCCAAAAAGTGCTTAAAAGAAGTGTGATAAACAGAATTATTCTGATATTGGTACTCGGGAGAAGGAGAAGTATAATGTAAATTTGATAAAATGGGAATTTTTATTTACTTGCGCATAATACCCAGATGCAGAGCCACAGATGGATGATTGAGGTCAGTGGTGAAAGATAATAGAAAAACAAGTGAGGTTCATAGTGTTGTTTTGAATGCATATGTGAAGAAGAAGGTTGCAGAAGAATAAACGTGATTATATAGTCATGCAAGGTTTTGATGGTGGAGAAAGAAAGGAAAGGATACCGTATGAAGACAAGCACAAAACATAAGAGAACACCTAAATTAAGGTTTTGGGTGGGAAACATGAATAGGTACTTGAGGAAAACACTGAGACTCTTATAGAAATTCTGGGGAATTGAGCTGAGAAAATTAATCTGAACTCACAGAGATGTTGGAGGAGTTGCTTTACATGGGAGTAAACAGAGAGTGGTATTGGAATAATTTGAGAGGCATTGACACAGATTTTATCTCAGTTTTTTTTTGTCTAGTCTCCTAGAAACTAAGTTTTTGCAAATAGGTCAATAATGTATCTTTTCTGTGTCTTGACATTTTCAATTGTTGGGAATAGCCCAGTCCAGCTAGATCTGTAATGTTGTAGTTGTTTTTTTGGGTATGTTGTCTACACCCACTGTGAAGATTAGATATCTGAAAGGAGCATATTAACTGCTATTTTTTAAACCTACATGTTATATGATGTTGAAGAAGTGGTACACTTTAACTGGATTTCCAGAACTGAAAATACTTCACCTTGTAGTGCTTGAATTGCCTTTGGAAATCCCCTGTTGCAAAGGTTTCTCTCAGAAGCTCCTTGTGTTTTGGGCAGTGTGAGAAAGGTAGGTATAGCAACTGGAAAGAAAATTGCAAAATCCTAGTTAGGCAAGGTGCATCTTGTTCTGCAATTCAATATACCCTTGCAGGATTGCTGTTCTGATTGGCTGCACTAGTTAGGACAAGCTGAAAAATAATTTTGGAATGTAGTTTCAAGGATATTCATCTTCAGGACTCTAGGAGTCATACTGATGACTACGTACAAAATAATCTTTAAATGTTCAGAGGAGTAATATCTGCAGTAGTTCAAAGTTAAAGGATTCATCTACACAAGATGAAATTTGTCCTTTGACAAAAGACTAAGACAAGCCCTCATGAACTCACTCCTTTGTTCTTAGCTTCCCTAGGGATGATTTAATTCATTTTGTTCAGTCTTTCTTTAAACACACCATCACATTTTTACAACAAATTACCAAGCAGCAACTGGACTGCAATAGGAGTCTGTGCATACTCAGCTGTATTGAGTCTATTTAATACAGCTTCATTTAAATTGTAGAAACAATTCAGCTAAATTGTAGCACAGTTCAGCTAAATTGCAGAATCCTGTGAACTTTCTGTAAATTGGTTTTGTCTTTCATTAATGTAAGACATATGAAGGTTAGAGGTTACATATGACTGGAATAACTTAAGAACTTATTTCATTTATATGTATTTATATATGTAAGCTAAATTGAGTTTATTATTGTTTTCTGTGTTAAATTTTAAACAACAGTTAAAATTTGAAACTGAGATATTATTAGTGCTTTTTTCTAATTGTTGTTTTGTCCTTTTCCCAGTAATGTAGCCCCATGTATATAGTCCCAATGATAAAAGAACTTTGAAAAGAACTTGAGAATTTTGAAGGGATAATTAGCTTGGAATGCTTCACAGCAGTTCCTCAATCTTTTTAAAAATACCATCTTTGTATTTCACAAGATAGGAAGGTATTTGTAAATTACAGCCATAGGTTCATGAACAGGCATGACTTCACCAATTAATGATAGGCACTTGTTTTGTGTTGTAGGATACATGTGGTCTCAGCTTTAGCCTGTATATGTAGTAAAGATGAATAAAGTTAAAATACAAATAGTTGAAAAAGTATTAAAATTGTGCATGTGTTCATGACTTCATGATTTGTTTGAATAAACTTACTTGCTCCCCTAGATGTGACTGAGGTGCAGCACCTGCTTGCTGAGTTTGCCATCTCTGTTGATACTGGCCAGGTATTCTTGACTGTCTGCTGGGATATGCAATATCTCCACCTGTGACAGTGTCAGAAGCAGCTCCTGACTCTGTGCCTGGCTGTGTGTGTGAAGAGGAAGACATATCTCCATACCTTCCATCTTCATGTTCTCATCACACCAAGGTAAGAACCATTGCTCCATGACCTATCTAACCTGATTCCCTTACCATCACAGACTGTGCTAAGTAGACTTGTAAAGCCCACACAATTTATCTTGCATCACATGTGCAAACTTGCTCTTGCAAACCAGGACTCATACTGCACACTCCCGATCTTAACTTTTTATCATAGATTTTCCACACATAGGAGATTCCAGTTCCAGTCAGCTGCACAGCTTTCCCCTCTAGGAAAAGTATATGCAGGCTACAGAGCTGTTATCCACAGGATTTCTTACAGCACCAAAGTGAGGAGCTGAGGAAAGGAGATGAATAAATACATTGCCCTATGAACTCATGCTTAAAGCTCTGAGTCCTCCTTCCTTTTCCCTTTTACTTTTTTCACCAATCTCGAAGTGCATGCACTGACCAACAAAGTGCATGAAAAACAATCCTGTCACTCAATTCTCACCATAATGTAAGTCCCAGAATGATTCTTTCATCTTTTCTGTTGGCTGTGGACTAAGCAATACTGAAGCACTAGAGAGATTAAGTATGTTTTTTCTTCTCATACAAAAAAAGTCATGTTTGTGTTAAAATTAGGATTAATCTGCTTCTACAGAGATTTACTCACCTTATAAATTAATTCTTTTTCTCTATACCCAGTACTCCCATTTAGCTTCCCCTTTTGTTAAGATTGTGTCTCTGACATGTAAGTCCATTCCTGTGAAAATACTTGTCAATACTTTTATTCAGCTTATTGGGCCTTTCTGCACAGTGCTTGTAACAATGTACTTTTCACTGCATTTACCATGCACTGATTGCTGCACCTTTATTTCATATCTGATTTACTTTACTAATGATTAAGGGAAAGCAGATGCCCCTAGTTGATACTCACGTTATCATGGGTCAGTGGCACTGTATGAACTGGAATTGGCTGCCAAAGGATTCTGGGGTTCCAAATCTGACTCTGTGTCGGTGGGTACAGTCCGGCAAGACTTGCCTGAGCACTCATAAGTGTGTGATCGCAGTCAGTGCTTTGAACGTAAATCTGAAGGAAGAAGAAAAAAAAAGGAAACATTTTGGAAGGTAATTCCTTCCATTAGGTTTACTATATTCTTGGTCAGAAAAAATGTGGCTGGTACTGGGGAAGTTCTCATTAAAATGGAGTGGCATGAAGAAGAACTATGAGAAAGAAAGAGGAGGGAAAGAGACTGCAACTAATAAAATTTTTCTGGACAACTGAGCTGCAGCATGGTAACATTTAGCTTAGGAATCCTAGTAGACAGCATGAGATTGACTCTATTTCACCCTCTAGGCTTTGGGACATTGTATGTGCACTGAAAAGCTGGAACATAAATGAAAACTGAGTTATATCTGCATTCCATGTGGAAGTGTAGCATTGGAGGTATTTGACACAGATGCTCTCCCATACAGCAGTGAGGGAACTGAACCTGATGTACAGCCTAAAAAGCATTTCATGTGGTTTTCAGTTAACCATCAGGATAAAAGCTGAACCACCAATTCAGGGATACTTGGGAATTACATTGACTTAAATTGGTATTAAATTTTCTCCAACTGCACCAGGTTTAGACTCTTATGCATCCAGGAAGTCCCATTAACAACCATGAAAAACATCTTCCTGCCCAGATCCAGTACTTGCCTCACACTGCTTGTATACAACACTCAGGAAATGAGAGTATCTCCTCCGCATGTACTGGCCAAGCTCATACTGTTGTTGTATGCCAAGCTGTAGAAGTAACACAAGAGCATAAGAGGCTAAAGAAATGTGCTATGCATCCATTCCTACAACAAAAAAAAGAATACAGTAATATTTGATATTATTTTAATAAAGACCTTTTTCCTTTTCAATGTGAAGTAAGAAAGAAGACGTGAGAAAAAAGTAGTAAAGTTGCTACATGTGTGGTATTTGATAATGTTAGATATGACTCCTAGTGGATGTAGTTTTGTACTTTGCTCTATGGAAAGCTATGTGTTTGTTTATCTGAGCTAGTGAGACTTAAAGCAGGCATAGAGATGTTCCAACACCATCTGTCTAGTTTCTACTCTATTGCTGTCTCAGAGCTGATTAACTGGGATTGCAGACAGAGCAGCCACCTGTCCATGAAGGCACATCCGGGATATGAATCCCATAGAGTGTCACCAGTGATTCCTTATGGGGGCTACAGTTTTAGCCTGGACAAGATCTAGTTTTTCAGAAGAGAAGACTTGAAGTAAAAGTCCTTCAAGCCTTCAGGCATTTTGCTGCAATAGTTAATTATTATCAACAGTCTGAAATTTGATTTTGAAGTTTGATTCTTGTCTATGTTCCCAACTTTGTCACTGAATCTTGTTACACTTTTGAATAACATTCAGCATCATAGATCTTATTCACAGTTAAACAATAATCCATAAAATGGAATCAAGTCACTTCATCTCTGTGTTAAACTAAACTGATGACAATTCTCTACCCTCAAAGGAAAATGTTTCTGCTCCCAACATTTTAGTAGCTCTTAGCTGAACACTTATCTATATGATTTTGTGAACACATGACTTAGGAATTACAGAATCATGGAATTAGTTAGATTGAAAATCACCTTTGAGATCATTGAGTCCAACCTATTCCCTAACTCTACCATGTCAACTAGACCATGGCACTAAGTACCATTTCCAGTCTTTCCTTAAACACCCCTAGGGATGGTGACTCCACCACAATCACACTATTACAGTGTCCCTGTAATAGTCTCTATATTGCCATCTTTTCACTTGTACCTGGTGTTTCCTGGCCTAAATTTAAATATATTCCACTTAGCTCATGTAATCATTACATGTACACTGGGATCTTAAGTACAGTGATTACTCATTGCTTCCTAAAGCAATTTTCTAAGTTGTGGGACCAGAGGATAATTCAGGCTGAAAGGGGCCTCAGGAAGTCTCTAGTCCAACCTCCTGCTCAAAGCCAAGTCAGCTATGAAGTCAGACCAAGTTACTCAGAACCCACTGTGTGTGCATGTGATCACCTCTTTATCTTGCTGGAATTGTGCATCCAGTTTCCTGGGGTATACGTGTAGTTTAGGCTTCTGTCCCAACTTGCCTAATATGCATGTTGTTAAGTCCTGACTCTGGGTCTTGAAGTCTTCTATGCCCTGGAGCAAGCTGGCACAGATTGCTGAACTGGCACAGTGTTTATATGAAATGATTGAGTCACAGCTGGGTTGGGGAGCTGGTCTGTTACTCCTGTTTCTTCAAGGAAGCTGACATGAGCAGAAACAGGCCTGATTTTGCTTTGGAGATCAGTTTTGCCTCCTAAGAGCAGTGGGGAAGAGGAACCCCTCAGGCAGTTTGTTCTGTTCTGATTTTGGTGGAGACCTGGCAAGTTTCCCTAGGAAAGAGACCCATTGGGCATAAGGTGTATGTGCCTAACAGAGACACACCTCACAGTCTGCCTCCATGTGCACTGTAGCCATTTATCTGGGACAACCAGACTTCTGGCACTTCTAAACTGCTTCAGGAAGACTGCCTCATTCTGAGTGCTGGGCAAATAACTAGCAGCTTTTTTCATCCAAATAACATATCTCAAGGAAAAAGGAATGAAGCACAAACACCTGGACACAGTGGGTCCTTCTGGTGGGAGGGGACCAAAAGTGGGGTTGAAGTCACTCAGTGCCCAAATATTGCCCTACAGTCTGATAGTACAGTTCACCCTTGGCTCCATTTGTACGATGTGGCAGCTAATAGAAGTTACAGTCAAGGCAGGCACAGCATCTGTCAGATAGAGTACCTGTGGTTGCTTCAGCTACTTCTGGTTACTACCAACAGCTGATTCCCCAAACGCCCGCACTAAAATAGCTGAGTTTTAAATCAACTTTCTTGGGCATAGCATGAGAGAAGTTACTGCTAGGACTGACCCTAACAGTTTGTGAGTTAGGGAGCACTCCTATTCAGCACAGTTTGAGGGAGGGTTGTGTCTGTAAGCACTTCTATCACCTTATGCTACTGATGGTTAAAGCTTCCTGCATGGTCTCAGGTGAACTGAGATGGTCACCAGTGCCTGGCTCCTTCCAGAAGACCCTAGTCTGCAATCAAAAACCTCAACATATGCTGACACTGGACCAGAACCGGCTGACTCATTTTCATTTAAAATTAGTGAGTGCTGTTGCTGTATCTTCCTAATAAGTTATTTGGCTGACCTTAAACGGCAACTTAATAAGGGCTTTCTCCAAGTGAAAGCAAAGTTGCAAGCCCCAAATATCATCACACAATCTTCCGATAGTTCAGTTTTTGGCCCAGGTAAACAAACTCACCTTAGTAAGTTGGCCATATCCCTGTTGTCTTGCAATTTCTTTGTGCTTATCAGTTGGAAAAAACTCCTGTGGGGTATGATCACCATGGCGAAATACCTGATAAAATAGATGAAATTGCTTTTGTGTTACTGGTATTTTTTGTGGTGATTATAACTAACTAGTGTAGTCACAAGGAATATGCAACGACAGTGAGTACCATATCTGACAGATGCTAAGTATATTAATGGTGCTTGCCTTGAGTCTAGATAGCTACATTTCTTGTTGTTTAATTTATTTAGACAAATATAACTTTTTTTTCTTGACATTTGAGAATAAATTAGCTCAAATAAATTTTTGCAAGTTATAAAAACTACAGGATACCCTATTATATTTTAAAGATGTTCTATGTGTTTTAGGAGGTATAGACCATAAGATTAAATAAACCAAAACCAAACAGAAGCATGTAAGTAATTTTGCAGAAATATTTGAACATCAGTATTTTGGTATAACTAAGCTGGAATTCAGAAGGAACAAAGCCAAACTATTACTCGAGATAACAGTTCTGTGGCTGACTGCTGTGAAGTTCTCTTACTTGGCAGAAATCAGTCTTAAAAAGTAATATGTTGGCTTTTTCATCACAAGAGGTGATAAAAATGTTATCTAATATGTAAATACAGGCTAAACTGTTGCTCTGAAAAGTTAAACCTGTTTTGGAATTTCACTTCAGATAAGAGATACATTTATACAGATATATTGGATTTTTTTATTAATACGATGAATTCTTTGCTTTGTATGCTTTGCAGCATAATTCCTGTAGATATATGCCATAAGACTCTAAAATTGTAACATCAGATTTTTTTTTAATTTCTTAATCCAAGCAGGGAGAAATGAAATCAAAAACTGCAGGACAAAAATTATATAAATAATTTATATGTGTATGTGATATTCAGAATAAGATTCAGGCTTCCTGCAAACAAACAGTACATCATAATCATTATAAATAGCATTAGTTTCACAGTGCTGGTTTCTGTGTCACTTGTTCAACATCATTGTACACTTGTTTGAGTTTCACATACTGAAATTTACTTTGCATGTTAATCCATTAAAATCACTGGAAAAGTGAAACTACTGGAAAAGTGATTGTTGTGATATCAGCAATGTCGAAGTTGACATTTAGTTATGAAATCCTCTTTTACATTTTAAAACAGAATCCTGTGTTATTTTTCTCTTAGTGCTATAAAATAAGCATTCTATATCCATCCAGAAAGTAAATTCATCTAGAAGTGCACAAAGGAGACAAAATTATAAAACCTTATTTAAAATTGAGATTTTTTTTTTTTTGGCAATGCAATACTTAATTTTGAATATGGAGGAAACATTTAGGTATTTGAGAAGGTGCCACCTCCTCCCTACCCTAGAGTACAAGCAGAGTAGTAAGTGACAGGTTTCAAAGAAATTTCATTTGCCCATACTTACTAGGGACACAAACTTCAGTTTTCTTTTAGCTGTTGTTTGGTGAAGAAAGATGCAGAAAAGACAGAACATGAAACACAGACTCCAAATTCCACAGAGCAGCTGCCTTGCTCTCATCCTGAGGGTAGCTTTCAGCTATTATGCACACCAAGGTCCCTGGCTGGATGTGGTAGATATGTGGCTAAGAGGGGTGGAGTCAGTTGTGCTTAGTGAAATCTTAGAGTGGGCTGTGAAGTTGTCTCTTCCTGCCCTTTTCCCCTTCTAGGGTTAGTGCTTATCAGGGAACTCATGAAATGGAAAGTGTATTTTGCCTTTGTACTCAATCTCTGTGTCCCATATATAGCATGGAGTGAAATCTCTGAGCCCTCAAATTCCTCCTTCTGGCAAGGCAGGTGAATGTAAAGAGCTAGAGGTTGCCTTCTATAATTTAACTAGGATTTAGTATGGGTCAGTCAGCCTTCCCAAATATGAAAATGCTGTGGATATCTTACTGTATGCAAAAGAGCTACTAAAACATCTGCAACCCTAGTGCTCACAGTCTTCTCTGAACACTTTGTACTAGAAGGCTAGAAGGAGCAGTGCTAAAAATGTCCTTTTATAAAGTATCTTTGGATTTTCCTTGGATTTGGCTGTGATTTGTAGGAGGATAAGCAACAGAAGGTTTTGTTGCAAAGCAAGATGAATAAGCCTAAATTCATTGCAAAAAATATAAAGATATATGAATGAACTTTTCATCTCTTTAGTAGATTGTCTCTAGTGGAAAAGCACATTACACTGTTTTCTATAACTATCCCCCAGAATTTCATACAATTAGCTAAATTTTTAATTTTCAAATTTCTCTTGCTGCAAACACTCTCATTGTTATGCGTGCGTATGTATCAAGAGTTGTTTTTGTCCTTTCCCCAGTCTATTTTAAGTAAGAAAAAAAATCTAGCTCAGAGACACCGTTGTGAGAGACAGAATGGATCTTGCAAGTTATTGATCTATGTTAAGTCCCATTCAAGTGTTAATGAAAGTCCTGTTAATATGTTAAAATTGAGGGTGATTTCTTGGTCATCAAAAGCTCTCTGTAAGAATTTAAAAGAAATCACCAAAAAAAAGTTATCATGTTGCTACACAAAAAGGTTATATAATCTCAAGCTAGTTCAAGGCACATAACAAAACTTTTCTTGTGATTATTAGATATAGACTTGTCTAAAGGGATCAGTTCTCCTTCCTGAGGTAATGATATATCTTTCACATCTGTCAGAGCTAGAGATTCCTCTGTGAAACATCCAGAAGTCACACTTTCATTTCTGCTTTTATCTCTAATAATTTTAAGAGATTCAGAAATAGAAAAATGTGGGAAGATACCCACATTTATTGAGAAACGAAATGGCTTTTTTTTTTTTTTTTTTTTTTAATTTGAAGGCACCTGGGAGGAGATACGGGTCAACTGATTAAAGCTATTCACACCCTTTACATGTCATACCTCAAAAATTTCTCTGAAGAGTCTGTGTTTTGCTGTTTCTAGAGAACATGGCATTAGACACTACTCCTAAAATACACTGCTCTGCAAGACAAGATTTTTAAATAAACCAATTCAGAAAAAATAGGCAAGTTCTCAGAATTGCAAGGCTCCATTCGGGTTCTTCGTATACTGTAGATATGTCTAGGAGGGACTGCAGAGCTACAACAGGGGTAGAAAGATTTAACTTTCATCTTTTCAAGAATCCATTGTATCACACTTTATCTGAGACTTCTGTAACTAGGAAAGTAAAATTACTCTTACTTTGAGGATGACAAAATATTAGTGTAAATAATATTTACAAAATATTAAAAAATATTAACAAAATGTGAAAAAAACATTAGTGTTAAAGCTGGTACTTCCTTCCTTTGATCTGATCTTGATGCTTCTAATTCTGTGAGAAGAGACATGCAAAGGGCTGGAATTGTTTTTAAATACACCATGTTGATTAATTCTGTTCCTGTTGAAGGTCACAGAGGGAGAATGAAACAGAGTGCTGTGCTCTCTGGTGAGAGGTGTGTAAACTATAGCTGTTCCAAAGTCAAGGTAACTGCTTCTTTAATATGCTTGCAGTCTGTGTTAAAGCAACAACTGAAGGTGGAAGATGAGAAGACAATGATAAAGGTAATAAGTGTACTTCTCTCACTTCCTTGGGAGTACAAAGGACAATATGTGAAGGGTAGATCACATGCCTTTATCTTACCAATAAACTTGATGAAATGCTTATGGGATCATAATAAACATAATATTACTAAGCAAGTAAAAGTACAGCTTTGTGTTGTGTTCTGTACTGTGATATCTGAAGACTGTGTTAAGAGATGCTGCTGGATCTTTGACATTGTTGAGGGAATGCAAATGTTCATTAACAATGCTCCAGTGCATTAAAATTGTTTCATGGTTTAAGTGCTAGTACTGTATTTGAAAGCTTATTAATCCAAAGAAAAAAAATTTACTCTCTACCCCCAAATTACAATATGAAGAATCCTTTCCAGGCTGTGATGCTTACCCCTCCCCCCACTTTTAAGTGTAGGTTTAAATCTGCTTGGTATGTAGACACAGGGTAGGATTGGACTTGCAGCTGGAGATGCTACTTCTTCATTGACAATGGAGAAGGCTCAGAATTGGTTGAAGATACAGTGATAAGCATGTTAGAAGAAGACTCTAGCTTAGAATTAGTGTGGGGAGAAGGAGGCAGGTGGAGGAGGATTTCAATGTGCCCACCCTGCCTCCCCTTCTTACCCCTGCCTGAAACAACTCCTTAGTGGGATTGTTATTCCATCCTCTGGTGTTGAAGTCATGATTCTGTGGCTTCGGCACAGTTTTCACATCCACGTCTGCTTCCATGAATTTTCCTCATCTTCTTTCCTCAGGTCCAGTTGGATCAAGGGTATATATGTTAAGAGAGTTCAAGGTTTGCTCTGGTTTACAACGTAGCCCTTTGTTTTCTGCTTACATGCTTTGATTAAACGATGAAGAAAAGTGGTAGTATAATTTCTTAAGCTGCAATAAACTAACAGAACAACAACAAAAAAATCCAACTCCAAGCCACTGGCTTAATAGGTAAGTAGATAGGAATCAGCTGCCTTTATTTGGCTAATGTGAGCTAGGAAAACAAAGGCATGTCTTGTCACCATGCCTTGCCTCAGGGACACACTGCCCCTGCCTCACATGAATTCTGTCCCAATCAGATATACATTTTCAGTTAATGATTTCAGTGCTGGCATGCAAGAATACTCATTCAATAATACTTTTTCTGCACATTTTCAGACTGAGTTAGACGTAAATACAACTGCTTTGAGGAGTTGGGTTAAGGCTTGTTATGAATATGAACAGGTGGAGGAGTATCTTTGTCCTGCAAATGAAGTGATCTTCACTGGTAGCTAGGGCTCTTAAGAGCTGCTTGATGTCCTTGCTGGCGGAATGCATCACTTATTGCCCCATATTCTGTGATCCTTCCTTGAATTGCAGCAGAAAAGAGGAGACAGCAGTCAGTGTTGGGACTTGTCAGGAATACTGCTGTGGTTGTTCTCAGGTGATTCAGCGTTCTAGGCAACGTGTTTTTTTTGCACAGCGGCCAGCTTCTTCTCCATTATACTGATGCAAATATAGAGTAACTGTTTAGAAGCTGATGAACTTATTCCGGATATATTTTCCTTTAGGTTTACACAGCTGTTCTTCCACTGATGATGTTCTCAGCAGATTCATCTGGAGTTTTGCTGGACTATAAAACTCCCTCCTCTCAAATGTCATCACTTTCTCTCCAGTTCTGTATGACTCATCAACTTTGTGGTCATCGAATACACTGACATGGAGCCATTGCCAATTAAGATGCAGTTTGGTAGTTGTGTTTTAACAGATGATTACTATAATATCAGAACAAAGGGGTTTAGCTGGCAGTATTCCACGGAGTGGTGATGCTTGTTTTGGTCTTGAGCCATCAGTGAGTCACAAACCTGAATTTTGTGCAGTGCAAATTTCCATTATTATTTTCCCAAATTCTGTGAACAAATTCAAGTAACCTTGCTAGAGTGTGATGGATGACTGTATCCCATAACCAGATTGCTCCTGCAGGAAAGGAGTAACGGTTGTAGCAAATGGCTAGGAGATGGAGGCCTTCACACCACTGACACAGTCTAGTTATTTAGACTTGCTGATGAGTTGTATGGACCAACAGGATCATCTTGTTTTGACAATGAGAGATGAAATATTACTTGTACTGAAAGAACATTTTCTTCCAGCCAGCCATTGCCACAGCTGTCTAGATTAGGCATAAAGCAGAAGTGTTTCATGCAGGTGTTGACATCAGTCCAAAAAACTTCCCTGTGTGTAATCAAGCATCAAGCTATTGTCCTTGTGCACCTTAGAATACCTGAGGGGTTTGGGTTGCTGCTTTCTTTAAATTTTAATGACTATATTTAACTTTGAGATAGGCTACAATAACTATGATTAAAGCAATTGTTCTGCTCAGCTGGAATGATTTCTGATCATGCCCTAGCACAAAGCTGCAAGATTTGAAATGCAAATATGTGGAAGGGAAGAAATGTTCTCTCAATTACTTTTTATTTCTACTGGAATAAAAAACAAAAAGTCCTTTATAAAAATACCAGCTGAGGTAAAACATAAGCCAACAATTTCTCATAAATATTGTATCTTTCTGGTAATCAGTGTCATTGACCCCTGAAAGGGATTTACTTTTAGGTACTTAAATCCTGAATTAGTAGTGGAGAATTAATAAATTAGCTGTTCCTTCAGAGCTAATTCCTCTCCCTCCTCCTTTCCGTTCTATTCCTGTACTGTTATCATCTTTCAGGGTCTTTGGATTCTGGGAGGTTTTGGTTATATTTGCTCTTCTCCATTTAAATCAGTAAAGCATTTCATGCTAGGACATAGGCATGCTTTCATGGCACATTTCAAATCTTTTTCAACAACATGTTTTCTTGAGAGGCTGGTGAATTATTCAAATACTGCCACAAAAGTTTTCTGAATGAAACTGTCAGAACTGTTAAAATGAATGAATGTGCTTTTATGTCACTACACTGTGTTTATTAATACTGACTAGACTGCTTGGTGCTGGTGTGTTTCAAAGCTGTCCTTAGCATTTCCAGGGAAATTTGCATTGACTGTCAATATGGCTGTTAGAAACAAACTGTATATTTTTCCTTTAGGTCATTATGTCCAGTTTCTCTCACTTTAAATCAAACTAAAATAAATATTGCATATCAGGGTAATAGAAATTTTTGAACTTTCCTTTAATTTAAAAGTAACAATGAGTTTGTTCTGTCAGGTATCTCAATCGGCCTCAACAAAGTACCTTGAATAATGTCCCATTTTTTTACCTACTATAATCTTGTGTTGTCCATATTTGTCTTCACAGACACATCCATAAAGAGCACAAAAGGCGTAGAATTGCCTTTTGCAGAAGTATGGGACAAACTATCGCGAGGGCAATAGCCAAAATGGAGAACAGACAAAATGGCAATCACTCTGTTGTTTTGTTTTGGGATAGGGAAGAGAGAGTAAGTTTTTTGTGGGAGTGGTAATAGCTTCAAGGACCCAATTTCATAGAAAAAGAAGTGCCAGTAAAAGGAAGATGAACCTAAAATCATACAGGGAATTGACCAGGACCTTTCTGAGCTGCTGCCACTGCTGAGACAGATTAATGTTACCTTCAAATACCGATAATTCTTGGAAACAACCTAGCTTCCCATTATTTAGCAATTTAGTTGATAATTATAATGTGGGTTTAGGTTTACAAAGTGTAGATTTATTGGTTTGATTTATGACATGTTTAGCTTTCCAAGGAATTGGGAAAAGCCCTACACAAAGTATAGAATGCTTTGGTTTTTTAACCCAAAGTACATTGGATAACTGTAGGACAATCCAGGTTGTTCCAACAGCGTAACAGACTTGGGCTTTAGTGGAAGCTATTTGATAGGTGAAAGCAAAGCGTGGATAAACAAGTTGAATGCTTCAGGTAATGGGAAAAATTCTGCTCAAAGGGATCCTGAGTTTAAAAGATACATGGTTAAGTTCATGTTCTGATTTATATCAGTAGAAAGAAGATGGTAGCCCACAAAACAAGCTTCCTTTTGATTTACAGTTTGCCAAGCAGGAGAGATTTGGTCAGCATTTCACATAAGATTCTTCACATGTTTTCTACACACATTAAATAGCGAATAATTAATGACATATTTTCAGTTAAACTGTGAGTCTCTACTGCTTGGATTAGAGTATTGTCTAAAGTTAATTTAAAGCAAACAATGAGAAAAATACAACAGCATGAAATGAGAGATGATTTTAGTGCAAGCCAAAGAAAAACTGTGTGTCTAAACATACATGAGAACCAAGAAACAGTACAATAGCTTGAAAAATATTTACCTTTATCTACAGGCACCTCAAATAATTTGCAAAAGCGTATTGCCATCTAGTGTTAAACTCTCTTCTATTCATTGTACTTTAGGCCACCATAGCTGCAGTAGGTTCCTGATGTATACTTTTGTGAGAATCATTGGAAATCCCATAATGTGTTGAGAAATGCAGAACAGCATTACTGCAACTAGGCATCACGAATACAAGGCCACATTTCTAAATTCTGATAAAGATTAATTTCAATCATTTTTCACTCCTATATTCAGGGTTGCTGGCAATATAAATGTACCCACCAGAAGCTAAGAGTTTGTTTAAGTCTAACCAGTGTCTGGTTCTTCTTTCAACACTGTGAGAAGTGATAAAAAAACAATGCAGTGATTTTTATATACTTGATTTATTAACTCTTAAAATATCTTTCTATATTTTCCTCTGTGTTGTTGTAGATGTTCGGCAAGAGAGAGAGGGTTTTGGATTAATTTTGCAAAATGAGAGAATTTGAGTGGTCACAAGGATCAAGCTGGGATTATGTAGTTTCTTCTCTTCCTCTTTTCACACAGTTTGTCAGACTTTTTTTCTCCTCTGTGCCCCTCAGTTCTTGGTTTTACTTAATGTGAAAGAGAGAAATTCTGTATGTTTTATTATTGGTGGCTGTCACGGTTTTGATTTGCCAATTAAGATATACTCATTTTCTGTTGTGAGACAGAACCAGGAGTAGAAGCAAGGCAGGCCTAAAACTTAAGAGGGTATAACAAGAAATTTATTAACTACATAAAGGGAAAAGAAAAAACTCAGAATAAGATTGTCAGACGACTCTTTCCTTCCCCTTCTCAACCTTCATAACAATGAAACAAACATACAAGAAACTGCTTCAACTAATTCTCAACTCAAACAAGTCTCTTCTTCCGTTCACTTGGAGTGAGAAGCTTCCTCATGTTAGGCTATAGGGATTTTTTCCACAAGAAAGTAGAAAACAGTCTTCTCGTGGTTTCATTTTCACGATTCTGCATCCACCCGGTACCTGCAGTCGTGGCACTCCTCCCAACTCCACAGCCTTCCCAAAGCTGTACTTGTGGGT
>VWZS01007271.1:2544440-2583950 GCA_013397075.1 Rhabdornis inornatus
GCCCGGCCTCCCTGCCAGGCCCACAGGCCTGCAGTGGAGCCAGGCCAGGGCCCTGTTACCTGCACTGCTGCCGGAAAAGCCAAGAGGGCTCAGTTCTGGATTACCTCCTTCAAAATGTGTGTTCACGGAGCGAACTAACTTTCTTCAATTGGTTCTTCACGCTGTCAATAACCAAACCAGCTTCCAATTGGTCACTATCAACTCCCAGGGGAGTACTCACAGAGAAAACTTCTCTTTGAGTTTTTTCCTCCCCAAGTCAAACTACCACATTGGCATTCAAAGATCACATAGCTTTCACATCTCTCTTTCCATGTTTTATTTTTCATTTGAACTCATTTGATTCATAGCAATGACTTTCAGATAGTGAGCTGAAGATTAGAACTTTATCAGCTGGCTGGAAACAATTTTAAAAGGAACTCTTACCTCTATGACATCCTGCTTTATAGTTATATAAAACTTTGCTGTACTTCAGTGAATGAAGCTGTAATTTCCTATTTGCATGAGGTTTAAAAAAATAGGCATTTTCATTTAGAAACATAAAGAAAGCTCCACTATATCCAGCAACACTGCCTTCTCTGTTAAGACATTTTTTTTCAACTGATGGGAGGAAACAGTTTTCAACCATTCAGATTAATGTATTTGCATGGAACCATTTGCCAAAAGTTGTCAGGTAGGCAAAGAAAAGGGAAAGGGAGAAGTTTATTGTACATTGCATTATCTGCTCACCTTGGAAAGGTAAAAGTAAATATGGAGTTTTATTCTTTTCCTCACTATGTATGTATACATTAACTATTGGACTGTTAATAAAGCTGAGTTCTTTTCATCCTGAGAATGAGGAATGATGAAGTGTTGTTAACTCTATAGCAGGCATAGTTTTGTGCTTGCACTTGGACAGAATTGTCCAAGTCAAGTTAGCAGCTTCTCTTGTGCTTGCTGTTTTGACTGAACCATTTTAAGGAGCTGCTTTGGTTTCAGGTTAAATTTTGTTGTTGAAAAATCATGGCTGCAAGGGAATTTTTTTCTCATACACTACTATATTCTATTTTCTTGTCTTTATGTTTTGATACATAGCTCTGATCCTTACTTACTCTTTTTTGAATAGCTAACATTTGTTGATTGGTAGGTTTGTAGTTTCTGGCAGATTTTATGGCACTTTCACCACCTTCTGTCAATAATGCTTTAAGAAAATTGCTTCCAAGATGTTTCTTTACTTTTTCCCCTTCATTATCACCTTGTGAAGTTACAAATATCTAAATCTCCCCCCTGCTGTTTAAATTTTATTTTCCTGGAAACAATATTTTGGAAGTTGTATTAGAAGTCTTGGTATGGCTTTGATTTATCTCTAAACCGTTCAAGAAAATCTGTATTTTATCGAAGTCACTGTATCACACTCATCAGGTTTTGATAATACATTTTGAGTAAACTGCAAGTAAACGCAGTTTGGGAAATTATATTTATTATTTCCCTTTAAAAAAATGGGAAAAGGAAAGATACCATCGGCAGAGATCATGATATATTTCTAACTGAGTTACCACCCATCTCTAAACCCATGAGACAATCACAGTGTTCTGGGGTATACCTGTGTTCTATAATATCTCCAGATGTATTCTGTAAAGTAAATTACATTACTATGGAATCAGTGGAAGATTGCAGAAGTATGATGCAAGTATCGTAATATACTTTCAAAGCATTTTGACTTGGCTGGTTTGTGCATTGAGTAACTGAATTTCCCCTTCCTCTTTGGTCAGCTGTGGGCAGAGATTATTGCTGACTTCCTAAAGGCAAGATAAGAAAAGAGATGGCCAAACTCCCAGTCCCTGTGAGCCACAGACTGACATTCTCCTATGGCAAAGAGCCAGAAGATGCGTATCTCAGAGACCTGAGAGGTATGAGAATATTTCAGAGGGAAGGGACAATATCTTCATTCTTAGGATCACACACTTTGTTGGGGGGAAAAAGTAGAACAAATATGCAGCTGTTTCTCAGCACTCTTTGTGCCAGAAGTTTTGTTGTTTTTTTTCTTCACATAGTCAAATATTTGGACAAATTTGCACCCTTTATTTTCATTGCTGTTGATTAAAGATGAAGTTTTGACCTGGGATGTCTTTTTGCATAGGAAAATCTCCAGCTAAATGACAAAAAAATCAGAGCCCTTGAAGCATGAATTTCTATAAAGTATCAGTTTATCTGTGAAGACAGCTATAAACTTGGGTTGGGTACTGAGATAGAGCGGATGAGATTTGTGTGCTATAAAATTGCTGCATACAGGGAGTTTGTGCAGTGCTTGAGATCTTCCTCTTCAGATTAGTCAAAGAATTGTTAATAAAAGCTAGATGAGAGAGTAACTCATAAATCAACTGTTCCCTCTTACAGTTTGTCCGATCTCTATTACTAATCCTTTCACTAATTTAAAAGTAAAGTTAGATGCATCTGACAAAACTAGTCTAAAAGTGTTTCTATTTGCAGTTGGTAGTAAAATTAAACTGACACAAAAAAAGCACTGTTTTTGGCTACTTTGCTGTTTTTGACAGCAATCTTTTCTAGAAGAACCAAGGATCTTCTTCGGATACCTAATACAGCATGGAATTGAGCAAGAAAAATACTTGTTGCAGCAAACAACAAGTTGTCGGACTGTGTCTCTTTCTCAGTGTGTATTTCTAATCCCATGTGTGAACCTGCTGTAATGTCTATATACATGTACTGTGCATGCCCACACACACATACACATATAAATCCAAACCATTGGTCTCCAAAATTTTCAGTGACCTGCCTCGCAAGAAATGATAAATAGTTTCGCTGTGTTGTATAGAAACATCTGATCTTGCTTCAGATCATGACATCTCTGATCTGTTTCTTTCTGCTGGGTTTCTACTTGGGAAAAATCAGACTGACTATAATGTTCTCTTTCTCGGTAAACAACACAGGTCAGATCTGTGTTTTTCTTGAATTTCAGTGAAAACGGGACTGTGCAATATCAAACATAAATCTTCTCTCTTTCTGATGATTACCATGTGCAATACAAAATTTTCTACTCTAGTCTTACGTCTTTTTTAAGAATCACAAGTTAATTAGCCAATGCATAATTCAGTTAATTAATTTTCAAGTTCTGAAAAACGTGCATATTCTGCTGTACTGCCTTCAAGGTATATTTAGGCCTAGAATATCTTCACTGAACACATACAAATATGAAAGCAGATGTATTTCCTGCCCCTAAGGAGCAAACAAATGCAACCCATTAACAAAAGAATCTAGTCTGGTTCATCTAATTTTACCCTTTTGGTCTCTTATGCTCTACATCATTAAATTATGTGTAGTTGTCTCCTCTTTGCAGTATTAAAAAGAAATACTGCCAAGTCAACAAACTGTTCATGTTTTTAGAATTATTTTCCAGGATTAACATTCAAATAATGAGAAGAGCAAGCAAGCATACATTTCCTGTCAGTGTTTAAATTACATAAAATATTTTGTACTAATTTATAAAAGATTATATGTGGAACTCGGTGATTAAAGTAATTTGGATAAATTATATCGTGTGCTACTATTTGATCCAAACAGTCTTCTTCTTTTCATGACTTTTAGAGGAAAATATTAAGATTTCAGTTTTGTCCACAATATGTGCTGCATATAAATGATGAGGGTTACCCTGGGAGGAAATCTTCCTTTGAATTTGCCAGCATAAAATAGAAGTACGTCTAGGGTAAACTTGAAGAGGACAACAGAAATATGTACTTGTAGTATAATATGTAAGAGTGATTATTTGATTCAATATTTTTAATTTCTTACATGTAGCTGCAGCATAACAACTGTGTTACCGTGAAGGAAATGGAAATGACTGGTATGAGACAAACTGTGAGGGAGGAGACAGTGAAGAACCACATTCTCTGTTAGTGCAGTATTTCGATGAAGACTGCTACTAGGATGACTTTTTTTTAAGCTCCTACTGCATGCCAGTTTGAAAAGTCCACATGTCAATAATATTTTGAAATCTGCTTTGTGTTGGTCCTATAATTCAACTAGTGTTTCTTTTCTAAGTTATTTTTCTTTTCTTTTCAAGGATAGTGTCCTTCCTGACTAGGGCAGAGTATCTGACAGGTCCCAGCACTAAAGAAATTGCTGTTGTAGGCTGTAAGAGCAGCCTTCCATATGGCAAACTACTCAACCCTCCTTCTTTTCACAAAATAACCCCATCAAACAAAAAAAACCTAGCAAGAATGGAAAAGTAAAAATCTTTCTGAAGTCCTTGCAATTGTAACCTTTGTGATTTCATGCCATATATGACCACTTTTCCCTGTGTCAAATGGGACCCATCCAAAAATCTCATCTTGCTCACAGCACCCCTGTAGTAATTTTCAGCTTTTTGAAGCCTGTTCTGTGTTAGTACAATGCACATCTCAAAGCACCAGCTCAACCTGTGATTGCTTTTCAGACAAATATTCTATCAGAGTGAAATGTGCAGTTTCCAGAAGGTAAACAAACTAACATCAGTGGTTATCTGCTGGACACTTACATGGGCCTTTTATCCACACCAAGACCTATGCACTTTTCACATCAGCTCTGAATTGTGAATGAAAGCAGTACTTGTGTTTGTATAACAAAAATTACACAATATTAGGAAAAGCATCCAAGCTGTTGCTCCTCAAACCATCCCTCTTTTGAAATCCATTGAATACAAAACGACCCACTTTTGCAACTTTTGCATTGCTAACTTTCCATTACATACTCTGAAAGATGGAAATGCCTGTACAGCAAGCAACTCTGCAAGCCAGAGTGGTCTGATTGAATCAGGAGGTTACTTTGTACAAGTCAATGGCATTACCTGGCCAGCTTCTGGTTTTCTGCTGAAAAAAAAATAAATTAAGGAGCAGGTCCTCGCCTCTGTTTTACTACTCTTGGCATGCTCTGTGTTTTACAATCTAATGCAATGACACTTCTGGTTCATGCCTTCAGTTTCACAGCTGATGCACTCAACAGGTAAGGTTTTCACATGAAATGAAGCTAACTATTCAACCACTGCACTGAACCACAACAGACACTGTGCCTTTGCTCTTTCTCAGCATTGGAATATAAATTCTCATGTCATGCCATCTGGGGGCCTATTTCTGGTCAGAAATATTGGTTGATAACTGGAGGGCAGAAAGAATGGATGGATAGCGCTGTGGTATTTTCAGGCAACATTTGATGAGAACCCAAAGAGAGCTGAGGGAATTTTTATTGTTAATCTCCAAGTGGGAATGGAATTACTAAGGGAAACTCAGCCAGAATAATGACGGTTCCTGAAGATTTTTTTTTTAAGTCTTAGCAAAAGGTGTGAAATAAAGGTACCCAGACAGATAATGAAGGACAGTACGCAGAAAAGGTGACCTCCATGACAGACCATAGTCCTTTTTTAAAGCAGGATGGTCAACACTTTTGGCCAAAGTGTCAAAAAAAGTATATATATTTAGTGACTGTAAGTGAGCTGAGGTGACAGAGATTCGTCTGCTTCAACCTCACAATCCTCACCCGTAACTGATACTGAGTTTTTCTCCCTGACTAAATACAACTTTAGGGTCTATTTCTGAGCATTTACTTCTTTCTTTGCATTCAGAAAAGACACTGCAATGCTTTCAGCTCATGCTTGGCTGCCATCTGGAAATATCTCTGTTTCATTGAATTTTTTTATCTCTATTCATCGTTTCAAAGTTTTTTTCTCTTTGTTTATTGATCGTATTAGCATACTTTTTTCCAGCTGAAAATCATCAAACAATTACTATGTGGAGATTACTGTGCTATAGAAATGGTCTCCTTTCCTCGTGAATTGTAATACACAATTTGCCCTTGGGTGTGAAGCATTAGTCAGCTGGTGAACTGGAGTCCTACACTGCATTTCTCATCAGGCTATAGTGTAATGGACATGGAGCTGGGTTTTATGGCTACTGATACAATTTTCAAGCTTCCTAACAGCTACTAACTCAAACTTTCTCACTTGAGAGCAGAAATATTTAATCCAGGTTGTAAGCAAATACAATTTAATTTAAAAAATTCGGGCTGGTAGTCCCCCCATACACCTGTGAATAGAAACCTGGGATGAAGCACTTCTCCAACATTCTCATATTACATTTTAAAAATCTTTTCAAGTGATGATCACATCAGGATTGTCAAATTCTCATCGCACATGGAATTTGTTGAATCAGTTCCAGTTTTTTTACAAGAAAATGAAGGCAAGAGAAGAGGTGATTTATTCATGGACTCCCAGGAGATGAATGAAAAAGGTGGGATTTCAAAGCCAGAAATGTTGGCTCTCGGTTCTCTCTCCCATTCTAAAGCCTGTGTTGTGGAAGCTGCTATATTCTTTCTACCACATTTTTCCTTTTTAAAGCTCCCCATATTTTCACTTGCTGGGAACATGACTTGTTTTCAGTACTTTAATGGCACCAGAGGGAGGCCAAAAAGTTGAGTGATATTTCAATAATGAGATATGTCCACTGCTTTATAGTTATTTTATAATACTCTAGATGAGTTACTCATGATTACATCTCATCCATTCTATATTTTTTAGCTTGGTTACCTTGACTGTCAGACTGGGTGACTGAATTAATTTGTACCCTCTAAACAATGATAGTTTCATCCCCCTGAGCAGTTCCTCAGACTGTTTCCAGCTGATCTTGTAGGGTTTCTATTTGTTGTTTTTGACTTTTACATAAATATCTCTACACTGTTCATACAGCTCTTTTGTTCTCTTTGTATGGCTGAAGTACACCTAGAGTGCCTGTGAACAGTGGTATTTTTATCACATAGGAGATCCACTAATTGTGCTTTTGCAGAAGTATGCAGAGCTCCCTTCATCTCCTCTCACTTTTTCAAAGACTTTTCAACTCTGTATGAGTTATATTTCCTACCTGCCTCTTTTAAAATATTCTTCTTGCTTCTACATCCCATCTTTCGCTTGTTTTATCATGTTCTGTTCAGCAGGATGTATTTCAGAAATATTGCTGAGATTTAAGTACAGCTAGATTAAAATCTAGTAGTGATATGCCTTATTGTCAAATGCATGTGTAAAAAATCAAGGGGCAAATCCCACAATGAGACCTGTATTAACACAACTTTTTTCAAGTCTAGCAACAAATTTTGCTTGGAGAAAGAGATTTTAACAGTGGTCAGGCGATTTCCAAATTATCCTTCTTTGCTTTCATATTTTCCCCAAAGGACCTACTTTTCTTCACGGTTTCATAACCAGACAGACAGCTATGGGGATTTTTTTTGGTGCAGTTTTGCTTGCTCTACCATTGCTCCTTCAGAAATACCCTTGTTTATCCTACTAAATCAGCCTAAGACACACAAGTCAGGAAAATGGATCATCTTGGTGCTAAGGAGGCCTGTTTCAGACAGCTGTAATATCCTGACTGGCAATACTCCCGGAAAATGAAAGGGCTCTTTTGTACTGCATATTAATTATTTTTACACAGAAGTGTAGTTTTGCCCGTCATCTATTGTGAATACATCTAAAAATATGTTTCTTACAGTTTAAATTATTGTCAACAAGGTTTGAAATACTTTACTTAACTTCTGCCACCAGGAAGAATTCCTTCTTCTCGCCTTCTTGATTTTTTTAAGTCAGCAGCTCTAAATGGTACTGGTAGAAGATTTGAGGAAGTAATTTAGCAGGGTGGAACTCTGGAACACCAGGATTTGAGATAGGTTTTTATTCGAGATCAGAAATTCTACAATTGTCACCAAGGCTCCCAAAGTTGCTGAAGCAGGGGTGAAGTGCTGACCAAGTTGAAATTGAAGCTTCTGGATGTTTCAGACACAGTCCTCAAGCACTATGAGCATTTCCAATACTAGGTCATTCTATCTTACAGTGAAGTCCAATGCATAGTCACAAAGCCAGGGAATCCCACCTTTGGTTTTCCTGAAGTCCACTGAATCCAGGATATCCTGGCAAAGCACTGCAGTTATCAACCCAACATTTTTTTTTAAAGCGAAATTCTGTTTCATACAAAAAGTAACACTACAACAACCACAACCGCTAGTGTTATCATTGGAGAGGACTGTTGGTAATAAATGATGAGGGTCCCAATACCTACAACAATATATTAAGAGTGGTAGAATAAGAAGAAAGGCTATGGGATCAATCCTGCACTTTTGGGGTTTTTTTTGCTAAGAACTAGAATGCAACATAAATTTTCAATAACTAACCCACAATTTCCCAGGATAACACAGAGTGTCTTCCATACAGGTCTTTTCTGGTTGAGTTCTATCATCCTCTGTCATCCTAATCACTGTCCATAGGATGTGCATCTATAATTCCACAACCATTTTTAATGCCAAAACCTGTCCAGAATAGTTCAGTGAAGAAGCATGTATTTATACTGTGTCTGAAATTGGCTCTTAACACATTACAGTAATGTCTCTTCAAGAAATAGCTGGTGGAAGACTCAAATTCTTTGTTCTGCTTTGTGGTTCTCCTACTTTCTGACATTAAATTACTCAGGCGACATGTTTCATTTGAATATCTATGGTGTAAATTACCAGTGTTGTTCTTCCCTAGCATTTGCTTGACAAATTAATTACCAATACAGTTTTGTGCAGTCTGTGCATTTGCAAGGCTGTGTAAGGTAGCAGCTGAGGGTTCAGCTTATATAAATTAATTATAGGTGCAATTGACCTTGTATGAAAGTGGCACATAGAAGATTCAGAGCCATTGCTTTTGGCTGTCACTACGAAACATCTGCTCTTTCTATTTCTGATTCAGTCAGTGCAATGAGCAGGATTTTGTCTAATAAGAAAGACAGATATCTTACTTTGGGAAGTAGAAGAAGTAGAGAAGAGATGTTAACACTCGAAGAGACTCTGCCTCAGATGCCTCCATTACTTGATGCAGATGTGTAGAAACAGCTATAATCCAACTTTATTCCCACAGTGTTGGATTAAATGGCATTCTGGAGATGCTAGAACTGGCCTAACTCATTTGCTGTGGGAAATGGCAGAGCTACATGGAGTTGTAGTGCACTCCACTTGTGAGTGGCACTCACCAGTTGCTGGTGCCTGTGAACCCTCCCTAGCTCTTCTGATGCATCTGCTGACACGGCAGCCTTGACCACTCACACCTGGCAAGCCTAGCTAGCTCCACAGGCTGCCGGTGTCAAGAGTGGGCTGTCTCCCAGCTTCTGTGAAGCAGGAGTACAGCTAGGGCTCTCCACCCTTATCACGGCCGTCTCTGTATCCGAGGGGAAGTAAAGGATGGAGAAGGAGACCTTTCTAGGTTCTGGGAACAGGTTTATTGGAAGGGTGAAGGAAAACTACCAGACACGGAGGGAAGGAACCCAGACAAGGCCCGGAGAACAGGCTTACAGCAACTTAAATACGGGACCTCCCCATGGGAGGGCACAAAGCTTCAGCCAATGAGGGGCAACAAGGGGTGTAACATAAGGCGGGATTACAGTCTCACATAACCAATAAGGAGTAACATAGGCGGGGACTCCTACAGAGTAACAAATAGTAAACCGAGGAAGGGATGATTGATACAGAATGTTCTGGAAGAATGGGCGGGGCCAGGAGGGATTGACAACTGTAAGGGCAGGGTTTAGGGTGAAGGGCAGGGAAGATTCTTGACGGATAGGCGGGGCTTAGGGTGATGGGCAAGCGTGAAGGTGGGAAAGGGAGAAACCATTTTATAACAACACAGGGGTACAACTGAGGGAAAAACCATTACAATAAGGGAATAATACAACTGAATAACAACCAAATTAAACATAAACTGCAACAATCTGCCACATAAGAAGGAGTACTTTGGTCAAGGAAAGTGAGATAAGGAGAGGACATGATGTAACTGAACATTGGCTTAAATTCAGAGAGGTATCTTCTTAGCCAACACTCATGATTCATAGATTGTCCAGATCTCTCATTACTTTGCTGAATTAGGACTATAATTTGTCTACTTGTTTCTCAGGAAAAAAAGTTTGGAAATTGTTACATGTATAGTTTACCGGCTGTTCTGTTTTTTTAGATTGGGAGAGGGGAAAGTTTTCAAGTATGCTTTTTTCCCTGCAGCTTTCATCATCTGCTTGTTTTTCAACCGAAAGAATAATCTGTGAAATCAATTGGTTCCTGCAGGAATGATTACGCACCTCAGGATGATTTCAGGTGGGGAATAAATAAAAGGATCAGACACTTCTGAAAAATAAATAGCTTGTAAAATTTCAGATGTCCTTGGCAAAAATACATATATAGCATCTTTAAAAAAATATTTTCTGAGTGTAGTACTGCCTTCTAAGTGTTACCTAGAACAAGAATTACAAATACAAAATTATAGCATGCGTAAGCTTTTACAGTGAGGCCTGAAGTGCTGAACACTGCAGAGGCAAAGTATTTGACCACTCTGACAATATTTTTTTATTTTTAATGGAAGTTTCATAAGTTGCAGATTGTGTCTGATGCTTCTCCTCTACCCACTGTGTAGCTGCAGAGTCTGACCATTTCTTTACTCCCTCCCATCTGATAGCTGTAGGCAAGGACTCCTCAGGTCTTCTTTTTTTAAGTCTGGAAAAAACAGGCTCCTGACCGATATCCATCCCACCTACCCCAGTCTAGCCCAGGACCCTCCCTGTTCTAGATTATATTTAACTGATGCTAAAAATGCTGTGTGAGAACTAGTAGTCTTTGTTTCAAAGACTGTGTCTAAAGGTGAGAAACTCAATATTTCATTAATAGTCTCTGTTGGCTAATGCATTAGAATGTCACCTTGGAGTAAGTAGAAAATTTCCATTTACTTCAGACTATTTCCATTCAATACCATAGAAAGTAGCTAAAATTTTGCTTCTGAATTTAATGGTCTGGGATTAAACATTCATATTTCAGAAAGCTGATCTGAATGTGTTTTATATGTTTCTGAAAGGCTACCAGTGGGTGGCTTGAACTAGAACATTCTCAGATCTAATGCTCATTTGGATCAGGATGTTAGGGTCAAAGTTTAGGTGCTAAGCAAATGTAAATGCTGTGAATTTTGGCATAGATGGTGCTAGTTTGTCCTGATGTGCTACTGCTTATTCATTCTTCTCACAGAAGTGAATGGTTTGGGCAATTCTGGGCTGTTAAATCAGCATTGTATCTTCACAATGTGTGGAAAGCCAAAAATTTGGGAATTCCAGTTTTTGTATATAAAACCCATGAAAAACACCAGCTGTGCACTGCTAATTTGTAGCAACCCTTTTGAGTGAACTTCTGTCCAAACAACATGCAGAAATCCTGGAAGAGTAGGTTTGCCAAAGCAGAGTAAATTTGGACAAATGGTAAGTGGTTGTGGGTCAGTCTCTTTATCACCAGAGTTTGGATTGTACTTCAAAATGAGCTTGACAATAAATTGAAGGTAATATTTCTTCTGGGCATGTAAATCTAGATTTTTGTATAAATTGAACATGGGGTTTGTTCAAGGGAAGAAATACTGTCTGATTTCCATATGAAAGACCACACACATCAGAGATAAGCCCTTCAAAATCAAGACACATTTTGTGCCCTACTCTCAAAATGCTAATACCAGAAAAGGAAATGAAAGGTTCAAGTAAATTACTTTGAGTGTTTAGGAGAAAGCTTTTCTTCTTGTTGTCCTTCTTTGAAGGGTTGTAGTTTCTGTGTCCAGATCTGGCCCTGCAAATTGTAAATACATGTGCAGATATATACAGTAATGCATGCAATGCAGTAATATGGTACTGTGAAATGATAGTATGGATCCCAGAGTCAAAAATATGATCCTTATTCTCTGTGTCCTGGTGTTTCACCATATAATTTTTAAGAAGGTTTTTTTTCTGAAAACTACATAGAACACTACCACTGGATGATTTTAACTTTGTGGCCAGTTGCCAGTAATGACTAGTTATAGGCAAATAAAAGGCTGGGAGGTTTTAGCATTTAGTAAGTGATGAGAGGATAGAAAATAGCATTGGTGTGCCAGGACAGTGACAGGGAATCATAGGCAGGACTACTGTTCTCAACTGCTCTTTATGTGAGACATCTTAATTATCCCCTTGCTTTTTGTGTGAGGAATTAACTATATAGCCCACATCCTCCAGGACAAGTCTGTGTGGAGACTAGGATGACTCTCTGCCCCCACTTAGCTCCCTCTGAGTTGATGACAACTCTCTCTGAAGCAATTTTGTAACACTGAGATTTTTAGGTTTAATACCTGAAACTGGCAATTTTGATTGGTCGGGAATAGAGTTAGGAATAGTGTGAGTTGGTGATTACAACAGCAGGCTTGGCCCAAAGCTGAAACCAAAAAGCTGCTTAGCAGTCATCCATGGGGCTTTTCTGTGGGAATTCTGAATTTGGGCAACAGCCTCCAGAGAGACTGGTGCTGAGGGAAGCACTTTGGGAGAAACCCTCCAGCAGGGTTCTTCCTAAGGAAGCCTATCAATATAAGCAGCGTGAAGTAAATCTTTAACCTTCTTAAGAGTTTTGACCTTAAGAATCTCTAAAAGCCTGACCTAAATGGAAGTCAGTACTGCTGATAGCACATTGCACAAGAGGCCACCTGTTTTCCACCATGTCTATCTTGAAGGCTGGAAAGTGATGTGCTCTTAGGGATGTAGGGGTAGTAGTCTACTGTGCATGTATCTCAGCCTAATGTTGCTCATTTTTAAATATGCTGCTTGTTACCAAAAATAGTAGCAGTGGTAATGATAAAAATGATAAATGTATGAAGTCCCTTTTCTCTTACAATCATGATTTGCTGCCATCTGGATTTTGTCACCCGCAGCTTCTCACAAGAATCATGCATTTAACACTATGCTTGTCCTCAAAATGTTTTATCCTTTGATGTATTTAATTAAGCCTGGCTGTATCTGCAGTACTGCCTTTACCTGTGCAGTATTTTTCACAAAGATTTTTTTTGCTTCCTGCCACCTTTCATAGCCTATAACCATTCCTACATGGTATCTGTTCAATTATCTTTTATTTCTGGGGGTTTATGACTTAGTATTTTAAAGAGTCAGTTGGAGTGCTTGCTCATTTCTGAATTGGCTGTACCAGCTTTTGTTTCTCTTACTAAATTCTATTTAACAATTTTGAAGCTACAGTTTCTGGCAGCAGTGAATGTAATGAATGTAAATACTTTGATACTTTCCCTTCAGAATTCTTTGTTTTAGTTGGAGCATATAGATGTTGTAAGTGTGTCAAAACCACTTTGGTTTTGTCAGTGTGTGTTTCTAGCTTAGTGTTTCACAAGGAGGTAGCCTGTTTCACAAGGCTATGAAGGTGCATATTTCACTGGAGAGAAGAGCTATTGAAGACTTTACTTTGAGCTCAACAATTTAGGGAGAAGTATTCCTCCTCACCTTCTCCATTTTTATCTGTGAGTTAGGTTTTGTATAGTTATCTAACCTGTCAAGCTAGTTTTGTGTGGGAATGAAGAAATACACTAAAAGGATTGTCATGTCCTTCTCCTAACATAGGAAAACAATATATAGCCACAAAAATCCCAGCAGCAAAGGGATCAAAAAGACAGAGCAGAAAAAAGTGTGTTATATGTTCTCACATTCATGGGCTTCTATTACTATTCTTTTCTGCTAGTTCCCATCAACATTAATGTCAGAAGTAGGAGTTGCATAGATGGATAACACAGGCTATATCCCAATCCTATGGCAATTTTTTTTCTAAAGCAGTACTTGAGAGGATGAGGCTGTTAAGGATATTCCTGTAAGGAAGATGTGTAATGTTTATGACAGGAGGAAAAGGCAGTAAGTTTTTTCTGTAGGTATCAATATCAAATAATTAATTTTCTTTTTTGAGCTAGTATGGCCAAGAATTAATGTTCTGGAGAAATCTTTGCTGTATTTGTTATATGCCTGAAATGCTATTAAGCTGTCGTAGGTAACTATGGGATGTCACATAGCCTTTATATTTTATCCACTGGCTTTGGCTGTTTGGGTTTTTTTATTATATTTTATACTCTTGAATGCTTCTACCTGTCATGGTTCAGAGCTTTGATTTAAAAAAATATTTAGGAGGCTAGATGTCTTGTCTTAAACTTTTTCAAACTCCATTAACTGAAATAGATCTTTATAAACTTCTTCAGTTTTATTCAATAAGGACTATCTTGAGTAGAGCCTTTTAATATTTCAATACTTTTATCCTGTGGAAAACAGGCATACCAAAGTATGTAATATAGTATTAGTTCACTGTTAAGTTTGGAGAAAAACTTTTGATTTCACTGGTAAATAATAATTTATGCAATCTGTGTTCTTTATGGGAGATTTTAAAAAACATTTTAAATGCTATGTTTTGTAGAGAAGATTTTGGAGATTGTCACTGCTTCATTCAAACATTAAAAAAAAATTATACAGACCACTTTGCGTTTGTTATTTCAATGTTTCAGCTTATTTCTCCATTTCAGAACGATCTGGAAAAATACTTTGTTAGAGTGGAAGTTTTGTTGAAATCACCTTTAAAACTTAGACAAGGACCCAGAGTTCTCATGGCCTTTTACCAAAGGTGGGTTTGGGACTTCTGTATTCTGCCAATCACCAAGCACTAGCCAAAACTAGGGAACATCTGTGTTTGCTTTTTCTTGCCAATCTTCAGTATTACTGCAGTAGTTAAGGAGGAAAATCTGAAATTGCAAGTGTAACATACTCTCTGTCTCTAGAGAATTTTACCTTCTGTCCCCCATAAATCAGTTTATAGTGACATGTCCTATGCTGCAGATGGTCTGTCAGCAGCCAAACATTTAGTGTAACTGTCCATATAGCAGACATGCAGGTTGCAGGATATAATGTCCAGTTTTGTTTGCTAGACATTCAAATAATGGAATCGCTGCTTTGATGTATGGTTGCATAATTTTATGGAAAGAGAGAGATCAGTGCCAATTGCACTCAGACAAAATAACTCTGTCATTCCAGTTTTAGGGCTGTAGCCAGGTACACAGTGGTGTTTCATTTCCCTGGTTTTTAGGAATTAGCACTGTGTATTTCCCTCCTAAAACTATTAACATGACACTAAGGAGGGACTCCCTCGCAAGCTGGGCTGTCAACAGAGATAATACAAACTGTGACACCAGCTGGAAAGAAACAGTACTTATCACACGAAGGGGGGAAAGGAAAACAAACTTAACTGGTATTGATTGCTGTGGCACAGGCAGATGTTAAACGTACACAGCAAACAATTACAGCACAATTAGAATTATAAAGCTGGCTTCTCACCACAGTTAAAGGCAAACCTGATGTGAGCAATGTGACTAGAAGAGGAACTGTACTCTCCTTTCCCTTTGTCTTGTGAAATGTTCTTTTCTTTGGTTCCATGGACTGTTTAGTCATTCATTTGCCTTTAGTAGAGATATCAATTCTCTCTGCTGTCCTGTGAGAAATTCCATGCTTAAGAAGCAGAAAATTTCTGAAAACCTAGAGAAAATCTGTGTCTCAACTGCTATTAACTGTTGCAGGTCTTCTGACTTCAGTACCCTTCCTCAGGCATCCTCCACAAATCTCTCCTAATTTTTCAGATCCAAAGTGACTTCCCATGATCACTGACTCACTGGAAGAAGTAGAAAAGACCTGGATGCAGACACCTGTGCTGGCTCCTCACATCACTGTTCAGCTCCTTCCCAAATGAGCTTTGAAGATGGAAATCCAAACTCTACTTAGCATACAGAACAGCTGTTTCTCACCACTCCCTGAAGACATTTTTATCACTATACTCTGTTATGTGTAGAAATGTCTTTCACTATTTTTAGTGCTGAAATATGACCTAATAGATCATCTTGTAACTTCTCACCCCCTTGTCAGTATCACCAGGAAGTATCTGGGCTCCTTGTGGGTGAAGGGAAGATGAATATTTTTTTCATACAATTTTAAGACATTGTTAAACCTAGTGTTGAAAATGGAATGAAGATGAGTCTTCAGAGTGCTTCCTCTAAGTTGTCCAGCTGACTCCATACTTACTAAATCATTGCTATTTGACAGCCAAAGACTAGTTTCAAATAGTTATTTAACTCTTTTTTCATATGACCCTTTGCTAGTTGTTGGTTACTGGAACTTTCTCTCCTGTATTAAAGGGCAAGGGCTGGAGTTAATGTAGACCAGAGTTCAAAATATACATATAAGAAGCTGATGTTAATTAATGTGTGACTATAGAAGGGAATACTTCTGAAAGACAGACCGAGATGATCTCTGAACTAAATGTTTATGTTAAATTTGACCTCCAACTCCAAAGAGTATGACTAAGGCTGCAATCTGTTCAGCTTTCTATGTTTCTTCAGTCTGGTGTGATGAAATTTTGCAAGGCCGACTAATATCATGCATCTTATCTTTTTTCTTCCACCTCTTCTTGCAAAGCCCTTGCAGATAAACTGTCTTTATCAATTTTAAGGATATGCACTCTTTAGCCCCTGTTGCAGGGTCTAGTTTGTTTTCTGCCTGCATGGACAGTGGTTTTGCCTTTTTTTGGACTGCTTTATGTCTGTCCTGTTTGGCAGAATGTATTCCTTCAGTGTGTAATAAGAGTGAATAACTGTAAGCTGAAGTCAATGAATGATTGTCCTACTCCCCAGGTTAAGCAGAAACCAAAATTACCTGTTTTATCTTTATATGTTCAATCTTGTTCCTATGGGATACTGCTGAAAACTAATACATATTTTTGGTTTAAATGGATTCATTGAGTGTGTTTGTTAAAATGAACATTGTTTCATATTCCCATGTTTTACATAAAAACATCTTCATTTTTTTTTTTTCCTAAAAAAATCAATTCTGTTTTATGAAATCTGAATTTCCTTTGGCACTGGATGGCACAAAACATGAATTTTATCTTGAAGTTTTATGTATGTAGTATATAGATCAGCTGATCCTACTTCTGCTTTTACTAATTAAGGGGGGGAAGGGGTGCAAATATTTGCTCTAGCATATGGAATTTGAAATATGGACATAAGTTCATCAAGATAAATTAGAAACAGATATTCTCACAAGCTGCAGATCTCCTTCTAGCATTAAGACTTTGCATTAGATCGGTCCTGAACGGCACTGTGTATTTATGAAAAAATCGGTAGGTAGAAAAGAGGTGATATAAGATGTACTTTTTTTAAAATAAATTTTTAGGACTCTTATTTGGGCACAGGTAGGCATAGAGGGTTTTTCGTTGAGTTTCAGTTGGTTTTTTTTGTGGCATTATTTTGTTTCTTAGGATTTTATGTTTTGTTTGGTATTTTTTGGTGGTGTTTTTGTTTTGGGGACAGGAGTTTATGTGGTTTTTTGTTGTTTTGTTTTGTTATTTTATGGACAACTTCACATTCCTGGTATATAATTAAGTTTGAAGTAATGAGGACCAGAAAATTCTGCTTATTTACTGCTCAGAGCAGTGACATTCATCTGAGAATCTGCATTATGACACTCAGTAATGCAGTGGAAGCTCCATCTGCATTCAGCTTTCTTTAAAAGTTTATGAGGTTGTTCACTGAAATACTGCATTCTTGGAGAAAGAAGTAAATAAATATATTTGTATTGCTAGCAGGTTTTGATTTTGCAGATAATCGGTCCCAGTCTTAAGTGAGCAAATGTAGAAAAACGAACTCTACAGCAACATCTATATGCACAAGACATTCCATGCAAGGGTTTATAAAGGTCACAAGAGATTTTGAGCCTAACTTGTTCTTTCTGAAATACTACTCAATGTCTCGGCTTGACTGACTGGTGAATAATTTTTTAAAAAAAGAGAGGGAATTTGCCTGCCATAATTACATGAGAGAAAATTCCTAATCAGATTTGTAACATGATGACTCTTATGCAAGTATTCTACTTCTTTACAAGATTCTGAAACATGTTCCCCCAAAGCCTGGAATGTGGTCATGTCATTCAAATGGATCCTCTTGATTCAAGACAACCAAAGGGTGGTTCTGACACTTAGTTTTTAACAAGGGCCATGTATTGCATTCAGGTGGTGATAAATCCCTTTCACAAGCTCTCAGATGGCTGAACTATATGAGTAGTTTTAAGATAGGAGTCCAAATCTAGATCCTGATATGAGAATACGAACTTAAACACTTTGAGGATTTCCTGAAAAAAAGCAAACACTCCTGTCTGAAGGAATTATGGGGGCCAAAATGTTTTACCCTTCAGATTTTGCACTACAGTAAATCAACCACATGAGTATATCTTCTCTACTTTTGTGATGATGAGCCTTGACAGGTAAACCTTCTGTGGACAGAAAAATTTCACTTCTCTGACAGACAATCAGTCTGTCACATTTTGAAGAGCACAAACTTAATTTTTAAAACAAACATCTGGAAATAGAAATGTAGTTTAGAAGAAATAGAAATATGAGGTCACAGGCAACAGCCTTCCCATAGCAGTCTATTCTGAGAGCCCAATTTTTTTCTAATATTGAGTTCACTCTGACAAGAAAAGCTCCAGATGAATTTTCTGATAAGGTTGTGGGAACTAGAGACCACACTGATGTGATTCATTGCTCGATCCAGAGTGGCCCACGAGCTGAGGGTAAAAGCTCATTCTTCTGCAAGTCAGTGTGGAATATGCAGTTTGAAAGGTGACTGGGACACTCTGCCAAGGGAAGGGTAGGGGTTAATATCAGTTAATTAATATTAGAAGGCTAAATTAAATAATTTCTTCTTAAATTCCTAGAAGTAAAGCTGTGATTCCCATGAGTCAATGTTACATATGAAGCTTGAGCAGCATCAAAATTCCTCTGGCAGAGGGAGATAAAGTTGCAGGGAGATGAGAATTATTGAAAATAAGAATAGAGGATGTGTTTGTAACAGAATTTTTTTATAACAGGATTTGTTTGTAACAATGGCTATGAAGAGCAAATGAAGTTTAGTATTTACATGGACTATGCTAAATGTTTCATTTGCTGGTGGTCAGACAAAGATTAGAATTGCACTAGACAGGAATAAGACTATTTATTGTTGGACTATGAGATTCAGCAGTTAAGACAAGACTGGTATTTCCAGGAGAAAGTGTCGTATCCCCATTATGGTGGTCACTGCTCAAATTAGTTCTGTGCATGGAGAAGATTTGTGTTTGAATAAGGAGCTGGCAAAAAAACAGCTTACATGGACCTTGTGTGGGTGGTATGGATGGAAATGCCACCCACCATGCTAAGTTTTTCTAAAGCTTTAAGATACAACAATGAACTTGCAGCTTCCTTTTTCCTCTAAGATGTTCCATGGGACTGCTAATGGGAAAAAGTCAGCATCATCTTTTATATCATTCCAATGAGACAACTGTGCATAACATAGGTATAAATTTGCTAATTTCAGTGTCCTAGAAACAATTGATTACACAAGAATTTGGATATCTAAGAGTGGCTGCTAGAAATTTCCAGAGCCACAGCTCTATCAGATATACTGCCTAAACCAAATGCTTGTGCCGCGTTTTACTTTAGTTCAACTACAAAGAAATGTTTTATATGTGTATAGGTACTTATGGCAGGATATAGAAGGAAGGTTGTAGGTGGCTGTTTGATGCTTGCTTACCGAGACAAATTAAGTTTTCACTCACTTTAAAATGATGAGGGATTTGGGGGTGCCAAGCAAAAGTACTTTGGACCTCAAAATAATGTGATACAGCTTATTCCCTGCCAGAAAAAGAACCAATAAAACACTTCTGAATAGATGCCGACTGCTGATGGGGACTTTGGGAAAAAATCTGGCTCATCACTGCTCAGCACTTGTCTTCTTGATTTTAGTGAGTAATTAAGTTGTAGAGGCCCTTTTAGTGATCTGAGCTACACACAAGAGATTCAAAGCCCAAAATTCAATAGTGTGTGCTCTCCTGTTTCCTGACTAATCCTGTGAGGTACAGTGGGTTGAATAGATGATCTAATAAGAGAACATAACTGCAGTCAGCTAACTCTCCTATAAAAAGTAATAATGAAAGCCCACTGAAATAAAGAGGAAGAAACTCATTTATGAAGGAATAATGAAATAAAATAGCTAACGTGGAAAGTTGCCTATTGGAGAAGCAGATTTTGTAAGCAATTGTGTGAAGTATAAAGTATGTGCACTGGGCTGCATGCGCCTGTGATTGCGAAGTTTCTCATGTCTGCTCCACATTGACGGTAACCACATTGACAGAAAGTGGCCTGGGAAGATGGTTTTATGCAGCACATCATCTACGAAGTTTGAATGTAGGATCATTTATAAATGCAAATATATCTGAGATACTCCCCACTGTCCAAGGAAGTTTGCAAAATAAATTATTATCACATACACACAAAGTATAAACTCTATAGCAGGAAAGGAAAGGTAGATGTAAAATTGCAGAAGCTGTTTTATTGGGTCAGTTATTAAATTGCTCAGCTATAACTTTATACACAGTGAAATTTTTTCACCCTTCTGTGGGGAAAAGGTACATGTATAAGATACTTTGCAAGCTATGGAACTGACCAAATATATCTATGCCACTCTGGAAATATTTGCAGCCATATATCACTTTTTCACAAAACTTCCACCAATCCTTCCCCTTTGTCTGAAGTGGAAACATAACTTCCACCCCAGCACTTTCTCCTTGCTCCAGGACTTAATCCTTCATGCTTTCTCCAGCTTTTCTCTCTTACTCATCTCAGACCCTTAATGCTGTTTCAAGCCGGTGCAGAAATAAAAAAAGGAATTAGATACAAGCTGCAGGTCATTCCTCACTGCAGCTTCTTCACCTTCTACTTTGGCAGCAGCATGATGCTTCTCTCCAGCAGCTGGCAGTTTACCATACTGCAGCTCTGCAAGATAAATCAGGGGCCAAGGCTGATCAGCTGTTTGTAAAAAGTTAGGGATTTATTTCCCTGGAAGGAATTTCAGCTAGTGTTGTAGGACTGTCTGTACTAAGCCACTCTAAGGCATTATGAACTTGGCAACTTCCTAGTAGCAAATTCAACTTGTGAAATTTTCTTTTGGTGGAGGAGACTGGAAATTTTGCGAGGAAGTTTGCATCTGCAGTCACCTTTCTGGGGTGCATGGCAACTTTTATCTCTTCCACATACCTGTAGCTCTTTGATCCTGTGTCCTCTGTGCATCTGGACCAAGTGCTCTTGCTCTTCCTGGGGAAAATCATGCAGCAAGTAACTTCATTTTCTGAGTTGTGGGAATACCTGGGCAAACCATCAGAGCCTTCTCTCCTAATAAACTCAGTTTGGGCCACATCTTTAGTAAGGAACAATGACAGAATGAAAACATCTTACCTAATTCTCACTTAAAATCAGCTTGGCAAGCATGTCTCAGTTACAGTCATGTGTAACAAAGATGCTTGTGAAGGCATCACTGAAATATTCCTGGTTTCTCTTATGTTGGGCTTCAAGGCCCTGGGCAAGGTCTTTCACTATTTTTGAAGTGTCCAATGCACAAGAACTTGGATTTGAATTCAACAATAAGATTCCCGATGGTACATAAGTAGACTGTTGACGCTGGGAAGACAGAGTTCATTTGCTGGGCCAGAAGTCAGTCCTACAGCTCACACCTTTGAAGCAAATCTTCTGCTCTTGTCTCTCTTCTCCCACCAAGGAGTACCAAGGAATAGAGAGAAAAGAGAGGGATCCTTTGTGGCTGTTGGTCATACTTAGTTCTAGTCATCTGTTGGATGTATTCTTATCCAAAATTGTATCAGACAAGGTTCACCTTAGCATGACCATTTTCTGTGTGATAAGGATCAGTTACAGAAATCCAGTGTCTTATGTTTTCATAACTACAGGGGAGGAGTAATAGGTTTATAATGTTTTGACTCCTGACATTGTTCATATTCAGATTACGGAATATCTCTATGGCTTATTTTGCAATTATTTTTTTCTGAACCCCCCCTGTTCAGAAGCAGATTGCAATGCCAGGAAACAGCAGTGTTGGAGTCCCAGAAGGTTTGTGACTACGTGTGCTTCTTATGGGAGGAGCCCTGATTCATTACTTGCCACCAACCTGGAGCAATTTTTCATCTGACTTCTGGGTTCTATTGGTTTTCCACACAGTGGGCAAAACTCAATTTTATTTTAGCTCCAGGGCATCTGTGGAGGTATGGTTGGGGTTAATTAGGAACAATATATTAACTTCAGCATTCAGAATTGGAGTACTTTGCCAGGTGTCATGTTCCTGCCGATGCTCATTCTTTTTCTGTCAGAACAGTCTTTCAGCCAGTTGTTTTGTTAAAGAATGGGATTGGAAGGCAGTGAACTGGCTTGTGGTGCAAATGCTCAGTCCTGTGGAAGCCAGTCGGGTCACAAGCAGCTACTAGCTTTCTACAAACCATCACAGTTTAAATGGGGTTTGAACCAGCACTATTACCCAGAAGGGCTTTTATGTCATGGGCAGATTCTGCTCTTTCCTTTTACTGAAGAAACTGGGAGGTCTTCACCCTGTTGCAGCTATTATTCTCACAGATGTTAGCATCCCTCTTGTAGTGATGTCCTTCTGGGATTTTGTTTCATTTTACTAGAAGTCTTTACAATTCAATTTTTTTTTTTTTTAATTTCAGAATAATTACATTTGTGTGTGCAAAGGACAAAGCTGAATTTAGCTGTCTATTGCATCTGGTCTTAAACAGCAAGGGCAATGCTGTCGTGAACACCTTTGGCACAGCATTATTTGCCAATCCTGAGACCATTGGTAGAGAGACCACACTCCTCCTCTACTTCTGTGTGCCCCTGCAAGGGGTAGGCACACTGTATGTGTTTTCCTTCTTAGTTTATATTAAGATCTACGACATGAATCACAACACAGTCCTGGTGCCTGTGTTATACTCCTACTGCACACACCTACAGCTATCTCACCACAAACCAACTCACAAATTACAGCCTGTCTCTGCTACTTTGTGATGCTGATCCTGGTATTAGAATGCAGACTTATTAGCAGACTCTTCTCTCTAATCCACTAACAACACTAATAAGTGCATTGCCTGAGGTATGACTGAACACAGTCAGTTCTTCTACTGAATTCAGGGAGGGCAGGAGTAGGTTTAAGGTTGATAAGAAACTAATTTCTTTGGAAAAAATCAAGGAAATTTTCTTTTTCCTTGGAAAGATTTTCTTTCTTTCAATTAAATAATGAGTCTTATGGCAGGGACCATTGAATTACGCTGTTTGTCTTGTTTATGTATTGTCACTTCTCTTGATATTTCCCCAAAGACATTCTATTTGGGGAGAAAAATGTGTTCAGTCCATCATCACTGTCTTCCTGTGTGGTAAGGGAAAACAGACATATTGTATCATCAAAAATAGCATTGCCTGATAGCCTCTAAAAATATACATCACACATCACTAGCTATTTTAAATAGCTGGCTAAAGGAAGAAAACCTCTCCAACACATCTCAGTTATGAAGTATTGACACATTGCCATTTTACATGAAAAAACAGAGCCTCATTAGCAGAAACTTATAATGAAGTTACTAAGCATTTTTAGCCATTTTGAACAATAGAATAGGAAGGTACATTAGACTACTTAGATACTCTGAGGAGGTAGGTTTGGGAAATGCCCACAGAGAAATTACGTGAATCAATACACAAGGTACTGACTCTATCCCCTAGAGAATATTGCCTAGTTATTATACAAGCTCAAAGCTTCCATTAATGACTCAATATCAGACTGTAACACTAAACAAAAATCCGTGCTGAAGGGAAGCCATACAAGTCATGGGTTAAAATTCTGTACCCCAGCATCATCCTGAAGTGCTCTCCTTTAGTCCAGGGTAGTTATTTAGCATTTGCACAGAAATGAATTGTGAAAATTGTGCCAGCTCTTGAGAGCAGATTTTGATTTCTTCAAACTTGTCTGGATTATGGAGCTAGTAGAAGTGCAGCATCCACAGATGTTTCAGCAGGCAGGACAGCAGCAGGGAACTGAATATTCCTTTTCCTTCCTCTCTTCATTCTTCAGAGAAGCTGACCAAGTTGTGAAGTATGAAAATGTGCTGCACCTTTTCATCAACCACACTAATCCATCCAACTTCCATCTCAACTGACAGTTGAGATGATTATCTGACAGTACAGGACTGTCTGCAGGTCACTGTACTATTATTGGGGGCAACACCTTGATTACTATCTTTTGCTCGACAAGAAGACCCAAAGTGCACTTTGGTCCTGGAAAGGGATCAATTTAAGCACTTTTGTGCAAGTAAAAATGTTTACTTTTGAAAAACCTTTAATTTACTGCATTCATTCTCTGCGTATCCTTACTTTGCAAGTGACTTTTCTAATTTTTGCTCTGATAGGGGGTGACGAGGTCACCAGCAGCCTGATATTTGTTACAGGGCAGGGGCATATCCCTGTGGGCTCTGAATTCAATTTTACCTCAGTTCCAGGGATGCTTAAAATGTCCCTCAGTCAAGATCTGACATCAGGGTTCCTCTGAGGGTGTCTGTCTTACCTCCATTGCTCAGAAGACTGAAACACTATCAGAAATGTGCCATGGAATAAGAAATTCAGAGCTTTCATTCTTCTGAACTTTTATTCTCCTTTAAGATTAATATTTTATCTGTATATTGCCTACTGTTAAAAAAAATCTCTTGCTGACACCATGTTTACCAGCAGACACATAATATATGCAGAGTGATTTCTGGTGATCTTGTAACTGCATAGTATGGAATGGTAGAGGTTTTTCAGGGCTCATAACAATAAATTTATTTTTTTGTAGACACTATAGTTTCCAAAACCCAGATAAGCCCTGCACTGTGAATAGAGAAGTTCTGCTATTTTTGGTGATGCTTTTGACTTACTGTGAGGCCTTGAATAAAAGACAGTTCCTCTATGTTGCCTTAGTTTACCCTCCCAAACACTTTTTGTCTGTGTCTCTGAAACCTTTGGAACACAGATTGTCCTTTAAAATAAGAAAAAAAAACATTAAAAAAGCAAATCTTTGTATGTGACAGCTCTGCAGTTGCAAGTAATGACATGATATTGTTGCTTTTTTCCTCATGTTAGGACTTAGTCTATGGAACTGAAATAGATAGAATTTACCCTGTATACGTTACAGAATATAGGAAAGCCCTATGAGTTGCATAGATCCATCCTGGAATTACAATAAGCATTTGTGGTGTTGTCATGCCAGTAAATATTGTCAGAGTTTAATGATCTGGTTGACATTATATGATTTAAAACTAGTGTTCTAAACCTCAACAACTAGTGTTGTTTAGTGACCTAAACCTCAGTAATTTACTAATGAAACAGCCCATTTTTCTTTGGGAATGGCTAAGAAAAGTAACTTCCTATTTCAGAAAATGAAACTCTAAAGTAATCAAAACTTTGCATCATTATAGAATTAGGGAAAGCATTGTCAATTTGAGAGAAAACATATTCTCTGTGTCTATTCATCCTCCTCTCTGTTTCTGGAAAGTGAAAATTTGCTGTTGTGTCCTGTTGATTTCTGGAGAGCATGCGGCAGTGTTATTGTCATCATGAAAACGTTTAATAGTGATTAGTAAAACAGCACAACCTAGCCATGCTTTTCTATTGCTTCGTGTCTCTAGATTTATTTTCTGGACAGACTCAAAAAGTGATGCTTTTGTGCCAGAGAGCTGATGTGAAAGGTTTCCCACTTGCTAATAGTGTCTTACATTTCCTTTCTGTTTGCAGAACTGTGTGATGAATTCACAGGAGGCTTAAGACTTCCCCAGCAGAACTGGCATAAATTATTCCTTTATGGTAGTACTGGAACACTCCTCTATGTGAACCCTCTGAATAAAGGTTGTAGTATTTCAGAATATCTATTTCCCCACAGAAGGAGAGACAATGGTTTTGGGAAAGGGGATATATACTATGAAGTGTTCTGCACACAAAGGTCACCATCCTCAGGCAGCTATGCTGCTGCTGCTCACTTTCATCAGTTAGTCATGCCCACAATAATACAATAATAATGTGCAATCAGGACAGATCTATGGGTGTGACAATACCAGTGTCTAAGCCCAGCCAGGAAGAGCTGGCAGGTCATTATCTAATGTCATGTGAGGAGATGGGAGACTTGTTCCTTCTTCACCAGAAATTTGTCTGTGAGTCGAATCCTTGTATAGCAACCTTTTTTGGGGTTAAAATGAAGACACGAGGGCTTTCTATTTAGATTTCTGTAGCACTGAGAATGGGAATCACTTTGTACACTCAGGTCTGAGTCTTATGAATAGATAAATACCTTTGGTTAGCGATGAAACAGAAACATAAAAGTAAGGATATTTCAGTTACCTTGGGATCTATATTCCAGCTCCCATCTGCAGAGTGCAAGTTTAAAATGTCAATGACAGGGTGGTAGACACCTGTCTGTTTTGGCAGTTGCAGACAGACCATGGTACATGGGCTCAGCTTTGCTCTTTATACTCAGTTGTGTGTTTTTTTACATTAATACTTGGCTACATCTCTGTTTTTTGGGGAGTGTTCTTCCACATTCATTCTTAGCATATAAGTATCTTTTTTTTGCTTGCAGATGATGTGTCTATCTATATGGAGAATGAAAAACAACAAATGCAGTATCTGGACTGGCAAACTGTGAAGACAAAAGTGTGATACTTTTTGAGCTCCTGAAGGATAATTGTGGTTTGGGTGATTTCTCAATGGCAAGTTGCTGTAGTTTTCTTTCCTGTTGTTACCCTTGTTTGAGAAATTGTGAGGCTTAAAGTATTACTCTCAAAAGTTCTTTAGAAATGCAGAGTTGTCCAAGTGTTCCTGCTGAAAACTCAGACTGAAGGGAGTAGAGTCTTCTCTTGCTATGCTGTAACTGGTAAATAAGATAAATACAGACCTGTCACCTTTCCAAGTGCTGGGGTTAAGGGTTAGTCATCCTGTGCCCTCAGATTTACATAGCAATTTCTTGATGTCATGCTTCAGAAGTGAAGGACTTTCTGAAGCAGCATACTTCAACAGAAAAGAATACTTCAGCTGAAAATAAATGTGTTCAGGTGGCAGTGCATTTGGGTTATGAACTATTTGTGGATAATGAATTAGTCTTTCTCTAGTAATCAATTTGTGCAGCATCCAGGAAATAAAAAAAGAAGAGTGTGGATAGCTTCTAACTGTTTTGCCACTCTCCAAAAAATGCTTTTGGCAAGATACCAATAGGAATTAATATACATTAATAAAACTTGAAAGCAACAGCTAAAAGTGCTTGATTCAGAGGTGCTAAGTACTTGCCTGCTGCCACCCTAACTGAGTGCTCTCCAAGCATGGGCAGGCTGTACAGAGAGGAGAGCCCATCTCGATGGAAAGCTGTGAGGGGTGGCTTTAGCAGGGGTATGGAAGGCTCACCTTTTACAATGTGCTGTGTAACACTGATATAAAGTGGCTCTTGTTAGCAGGCCAGCAGGCTGGAAAGAAGATCAAAAAGCTTGTCTGGGAATGTGTCTGATGGGCAGTACAGTGGAGATAAAAGACCCTGCAACTCCAGTCTCTTGGGAAGAGTCAAAGAAAGCAGAAGATGGATGGCCTGGGGAAGAGAGCTCCAGGAAAGGTAGGAATGTGCTGCCTTCGGGTTTCACACGGCTGTGAGCAGAGCCTGGGATCTCCTGTGTAAACAGCTCATGTTAGTTGTTGGTCAAACACTGGAACCCAGAGGATTCTTGGAGCCAGGGTTGGAGATGGCCAGCCAAAGTGGGGACTGCTTCACAGATGTGGCTGATGTGGTGGATGCACTCTTTCCCTCTCGTGTACAGAGGGCATGTTCCAGCTAAGGATTAAATCCTGGCTGAATCAAGACAGACAGTGATCTGGGCTGTGCAACAGACGTAGCAAACTGTGTTTGAATATTTGCAATTGTATAGACACCAAATGGTGGATCATCTGATTCTGTAGGGCCTGTCAGGGCTCTTACAGAAACCTCAGTCCTGTTGCCCTTGCAGTGAGGAAGTGTGGACTTCAGAGTGCTAGGAGGGAGGCCAAGGCAGAGTCAAGAATAAAAACTGGCCCAAACAGGAGGAGCAGGAGAAGAGATGATGGCTGCAGTATCTTCATGTTGCTGTTATCCTGGCCTCTTTTATTTCTTCCTGGTGACCCATATTTGTTTCTCTACATAGCTTGGGCAAATACTTCACTTACTAACTCCTCCTGGAAAAGAAAATCTCTAGTTCTCAACATTCATAAATAGTAGGATTTTTTGTTTAGCCCCTCAGTATCAGTGTTACCAGCTCTTCCGTTGAGTCTGACGTATAAAGATTTTATAGTGGTTACTGTCAGCATGCCAGCTACTCCCTAAAGGACAAGGACCTGAGGGTACTTCCTTCCCAGGGCAGCAGGACAGGACCTCACAAGTCGGGGCCCATCCTGCCATCCCAGAAGTGAGGTGATGAAGCCCTGGGCATTAAGGATGGGATGGGATGGGATGGGATGGGATGGGATGGGATGGGATGGGATGGGATGGGATGGGATGGGATATAGGCCCAACTCAGTGGGGCCCTTGTCCGGCCAGGGCTGTGGGACACCAGAGACCGGCTCTGCTGCTTCCCTGCTGGGCTACGGTCTGATGGTCCTGGGTTTGCTGGGCAGTGGTCACAGTGAGACAGAGACAGCCAAGGCTGGCAATGCCCTCAGGGCCTGGCTGTTGCAGTGGGTGGCCTCCAAGAACCCCGAAATTCTTCAGCAGCTGACTTGCGTCTTGAGAATGGCATATGAGAAATAACAGGCTCCTTCCTAGCTAATGATGATCCTTGAGGACAGCGTGTGGATAACAGATGATGCAGGATTCCCTCCAGTAAGCAAGTGCAAATCTTTGGACAGGAGCTGCTGAACCCACTTACTCATCACTGATGGATTTGTTATAGGAAATAAACGTTGTGCCTAGGTAGGATTCAGTAAATAGAATCAATATTGTTCAGGCTACTGCATGCCGTAAGCTACATTTTAATGGGAACCTTCCTGGAAAACACCTTTTTTTGGAGCTAAGCCAATTTTCTGCTCAGGCACAGAAAGGTAATTATTTTTCTAATTGGCTTCAGCAGTACAGCAGACACATACGAAAGATTGTTAATAAAATTATAAAATTTGTCATTAATAATAATGAGAGTCCTGAATATCGTCTAGAAAGGAAAATAAACCCAAGCCTAAGATTAGTGAAACAGAGCTGGAAGAGTTTATAGCTAGGGGGTGAAAAGACAGAAGGAGACAGAAAACAAAATGCGGAAGCCCAGATGACGTGCCAGAGGTAAGATTCAAGAAGAGAGGAAGGACACACACAGAAGATAAAAAAGGATCCTAGAAAGGATAAACCCACAAATTTATGATTTTTTTCAGGCTTCCTGCATAGACCATCAGAACTTCTGAGGCAGAGATGTGCATGAGACCTTTCTCTTTGGTCATGAACTAGAACTTCAGCTAACATTTTTGATTTAAGCAAGGCACTATATAAGAATGATTTTAGCAGATAGTTGAATGTCTTCACAGGTAACAGTTCAGGTCAATCAGGGTAAATTCTTGGCAATATTTTGTTAACTTGAAAAAAAAAGTTGAAAAGGGACACAACAGGAGATAACTTGTTCTCATTAAAACTTAGGTATAAGTCACAGTGCCCTTGAAGTTCTTCTCATTACCTTTAACCTCCATCTCCAGCAAATATGTAGAAAAATATCAGCTCAGCAGTGTTAGTCACAGTACAAAAGAAAACCTTTCTGTAAGAAATCTAAAGATTCCTCAACCCTTTTATTTATGACGCAAAACGGCTGAAAACATTGAAATATCACAGACCCCATTTTTGGAAGCTCTGTTATAGGCTGAAAAAATGCATGCACAGCAGCCTGAAGAAAGGAGGATGACAATCTTTCTATTTTTTGTTTAATACACTTGTGTGTGAGCTAAAGTCAGTGAGAATAAAAGTCAGCACTTTGGGGAAAACCTTAAGCACCAGCATGTGAGAACTTTTCATGCTGAATCAGACCAATGCTTCATCTTGTTCTGACATCTTATCTTTGTGAAGGCTACCAATGCCTTGGTGGGCAGGTGATTATTGTAGAATAACCTGTGCATAGGCAGAATTTCTTCCTAATCTTATCAGAGAGGGTTTGGGATTTGCTGAGCTGTATGAAAAGTTGCACTCTTAAAAAAGTAGATTTTTAAATAATCATGAGTTGAAAAAAAATGCAGTTAGAAATACAGTAGGTGGGTTTTCTTCAAGTCTTTGTCTTGTCATGTGATTTGCTGTGACTGATCCCTATCAAATTCTGCATTAAATTCATCCTTGAAATCTGGCAAGGCAAGAATCTCCCTGTAAGGATCACCTTATTCTTGTTTCACTCAGCATATTTTATTTTCTGTTTGAATTTCTGTGGCTCACACTTGTTAAAACACCTACTCTGTTGCTAGGAGAGCAGAAACATGAGAGAAAATGGTCTGCATCCTACTTCACATGTTAGTAGTTAAAATAACTGCAAATAATACATTTCAAGCATCCTTTCGTGTAAAATGTTTTTGGTGTATATTTTCATCACCCCTGAAGGCCTCTTCCACCCTTGTCACTGTGGTAATTCTTTCTCTTAGCACTAGCCAGAGCAGCTGGCAGAATGGTGCAGGCCTCTCTGTTAACATCTGACACCTTCTCACCCTGCCCTTGCTACAGTTCTTACTAACCAATTGTGGAAAATGTGTTGTGTACAGACACATTTTTTTGGTGATGCTCTGCATCTCTTCTGCAAATCTGGGGCTTATCCCAAGCCAGATTGCTCATATTGCCTGAAATGTTCACCGGGATCACTATACACTAAAAAATGTAAAGTTTATCCTTTTCTTGAATAAGGAACAGCTGCTTAATAGTAAATACTTCCCTAGCCTCAAAACCCCTGGGTGAGTTGAGACCATTTGGTTGTTCGTGGAGTTTTTGCACACCAGGTGCTGATCTGGGAAGGTTATTATCAGAAGCTATGGTTCTACTGTTGGCTCTGACACTGGTTTGTTAACAAATTCTTCCACATTTTTAATCTGTGCCACTGTTTTCCCTCTCACATCCACCTTCTCTAGTAATCTTCTTAAGCACAAGCTGCTTATTTTATTCCTGTAAAGCCCCAAAGAAGTGGGCTTCAGTTTCAGCTGGGAACCCTGGCTTCAGCGATTAATTTTACCAATTTATTCTTTGCAGAAATGGAGCTGGTATCTAGGCCAGCTTCTGCAATAATTAAAATTGAACCTCAAATTTAGTAGAATTGAATCTGATATTTTAAGAAAGAGAAAATTAATTTTTCATTAGTCTTGAATTTCTTGTATGATTCCTTCTAAAGCATTTATCTATGAGCTCCTGAAGCTGCCCATTCAGCAGCTTCTTCATTGGAAATCTGCCTTCTCTTACCTGTTCCAGGACACCTGCAGTCCCTTTAAAAAGTGAGGGGCAAAGAGCTGAAGGAGCCATGTGTAATAATAACACTTCAGATGACCAGACTAATACCACTGCACAATGAAAATGAAAACCAGGCTGTGGCTGCTTCTGGGTCAGCTACTGAAAGAAGCAGGAAATCATGTAATTGTGACTAGTCTGTGAATGCTCCCTGCCAGCCATCAGTGATTTTAGTTCTGATTTGCTAGTTGCAAGGGTTGATGGTAAAATTATGTTCTCCTCTACATTTGTCCCCAGCTGCTTTGCAGAGAATCTCAAAGGCTTTCTAAATTTTACAATGAAAAAGAGAAAATACGGCAGGATATTCTTCCTTCTCTTCCATTTGTGAAGCCAAATCTTTTCCTGTTCAGAATCCCATCTTCATGGTCTTTCTTTGCCATGGACATCACAACTGACTTTCCATCGCAAGAAGATGGAAGCAATGGTTTCCATAATCATTACTGCTAAAAAGATGGCATTGCTTAATGGCATGACTAGAGGAGAGTTGCACTAGAGGTAATTCTGGCCTAGAAAAGCTGCTTTTGATGTTTAAAATAAAAAAAAAAATTAAGAGAATATAGGAACAAGCTAGATAAGTTAACATTTTTTATGAAAAATGTGGTGAAATACTAAAGAATCTTTTAAATAAAACCAGAATTTGTCAACTGCATTAAGGTGTCCCCTTTTTCTATTAAAAGCTGTGCAGAGCAATTAGGAGTCTTAGCTTTGCATCAGAAGATATTGAAATTATGTTTTGCCTCTGTTTCTTGCTAAGAGGATACTAAGAGGACATGTGAAGAGGAATTTTCTGTTGTGATCGTGAAAAGCTGATTTTTACCTTCATATAGTATTACCTTATTATAAAGAACAGGCTTAATGATGTATTTAAATGGTGAAGATAACAAGCTGCTTAAAGGCCCTAAATGACTTTTATTGGTAAATTCCGATTTTAGTACAGTACCTCCTTATTCATATTCTCATAAAAGCCAGTAAAAATCACCATCTGTAGGATACAGGGAATAAGGGATATTAAATATCTTCTATGGTATCAGGGCTTTAAGCGTTTCCAGGAACCATGGTACCTGGCAAAAAAAACCACCTCTGACCTTGACAGTACAGACATTTTTTACTGAAACACAGATAGTCTCCTGCTATGTGTGAAACTTCAGCACAAAAGGAGCTGGGTGTTTTTAAGCAAACCATTTATAACAAAAGATGCTTTTTTCTCTCAGACAATTGTTGAGAGAAAGCAACAGACTCTTACAGTTAAACAAGCTTTAGAGTTTTTCGTTCCAAGGAAAACAGCATGAGGCTGGCGTAATCAATTGCTATTTGACAAATTAATAGAAATACACATGCTGCACAGTAGCTAAAAATCTGTCCAGAAGCAGCCAAAATGGCAAGTGGCCAAGCACATGTCGGCAACAACATGACCAAAGTGTAATCTTTACCCTTTATTAACTAATGGACCAAAAAAACCCACTAAATTGAATCTTTATTTCTAGGTGAAATGTCATGTTTCATGCAGAATAAAAGGTTATGATGGACCAATTATTATCAGCTTGGTTTAGGTTGAAACCTTTTCTCATTCTCCACTCTGCTCTGGGGGCAGTGGAGGGGGCACAGAAAAAATATTATGGGCTTCCAAAACACAGAAAAGGCTGGTAAGAGGAAAAGGTATTGGTATATTAAGATATCCTTGCAAAATTATCACTAAAGTATATTATAAGTCCTACTAGAATTCTTCCAATTTTCACCATTGCTATAAGGAAGACTTTATTCAATAATGCGATACCGCTTTAAAACATTATATCTCTGTCTAGATGCTGTGATCCGTCTTCATTTTTTCACGATATTTAGCGAGCTAGATTATATTTTAAACTGTCTTTTAAACTCCCTTACATTAAATTCAGACATAACCAAAAAGCTTGCAAACAGCTTGCTCCTGCACACCGTGAACTCGTATCCTCCATCCCTTCCCACAGCATGGACATTTGGTTATGGAGCCCTGACCAATGCCAGTTTGCAGTGTTGCCAGTGACAGCATCATGTTTGTTAGATAGGTATTACATTGCCACACCATTGGCCAGTGAAAGACTATTCTGGCTGCCTGTATTGAGCATGAAGATCCATATAGGGGGAAATGGAGCCAAAACTGCGATCCCATAGTGACAGGGAGGAACAGCCTCCCCTAACTACTTGTCTGATGACATGAAGACTCATGAAATATGGCAGGCGTGGCACTAAGGCAAGTCTTCAACACTGTCTATCTGCAATATGCAGTAGCTGTAGCTGAATGTATTTTTTGACACATAATTACAGAGCCTAGAGAGAAGCTACAGGTCCCCTTCTGTAATGGACTCCTTTGTTTTAGGCAGTACTAAAAAGTCTGAACATGGCCGCGGATCCTGCAAGTTGTGCAAAGTGAATTGTTGGCTGCTTACTCTGATTTCTGCTGAGCTATGTGGTTCTTCAAAAATTAACCAGCAAGTAAAGCCAGAACCACACAGACAGGTACTGAAATCAGTAGAACTGTACACCTAAACCCCACAGGTGGAAACACAATTACCATAAAGCTCCACATTGCATTTCATTTACAGTTGCATTGCATTGCTGCAGGATGCTCTCTGGCGTCACTGGTAGCCACTCTCACCAGCTATGAGAAATCCCTGTGACTTTTCTGGAGAGGGTGAGGGAGGAGTCAGTTTTCCTTTTTTAAGTTTTGGGCAGTGACAAATGTTTTTATTTGGAGGTAGGATTTTTTTTTTACTGTTTTCTCTGTTGATCAATTTGATGTCATTAAGCAGGGCTGTAAGATTGCACAAAAAGGATTAATACATCAGCGAAGAGAAATAGTACCACCCATGGCAAAATGAGGTTCCCCTAGCAAGCTGGGTAGGTAAAGGTGACGTGATTCTGTGTGCCTCAGAATCTTCAACCGTTATAATTTTCTTTGATTATTATTCTTTTTAAATAATTTTCTTCAAGAAGGGAATCTTTTAGAGAAACAAAGATATCTCTATCTTTTTCACATTCTTTCACTTGGTGTCAATTCCCAGAGATGTCAGATAGCTCAGCAGGTGGTATTGAAGATAATATGGTCTTGAAAAGTCGCTGGAATCAATTTCTGCATCAGTTATTGCTTAGGATTGTCTCGTTTGGGATATCTCTTGTTTCATGGGAGCTGCTGAGCAATACTCAGGCTCCTCACAGTCATGCCATGGCATGAGTGACAGTGACTCAGTGGTGACAGGCAACAAGGGATTGTACCACTTAACTTTCTTTTGCTACAAAGCACAGTCCTGCCTTCAGGATAATGTCTACTTTGTCTTGTCACACTACTCAATATCATATCCTAGTGTCAGAATGGCGCCAGCTTTATTGCTATTCCCTGCCACAAAGTTGTGTTAAGGGACCATGGGGTGATTATGGATTGAAGCCAAAAGAATCCAATGTGAGGGTTCAGATAGTGCCACACATCACACAACTGCCTGGATGATTTCTAAAACCTTTGGGATACAAAGTTATAGCTGTAGCCCAAGTAGATTTTGTTGTTGTTGTTGTTGTGGGTTTGGGTTTTTTAATATACAGCTCCTGCATCTTTCTCATTTCCTCTAATATGTTTAGTAGCTCTGAATCCTCTAAAGGCAACAATGTGCTGGCAGAGGCTCTTGGGAACTGTTGGTTAAAATTCTGCTGCCAAGATGATGAGCGTTTCAGGATAATTTCCTGGACTGGGAGATCAGCCCATCTCTGAATATGATCAAAGCTGCCAATGTGTATCTATTGTGCCTATCTATGACACACATAAGGACCACGTACAGAACTAAGAATAGCATCACTACTGACAAGAAAAAAAACACTCATTTCTCTGTGATGACTATTGAACACAGGGACACATAACTCTAAATCTCATGAGAACAAATCTTGCTTTTTTTTCAATGCTAACTTTGTTAAGAATATATTAATGGATGGAAATGGCAAACTGGAATTGATTCTTTATCAGTACAAATCAGAGATTAATTTTAGGGCAACATATAGGATTTATTTTCTTGAAAATACCCTGTAAGAACCCATGTTTTCAGAAGGCAGATGATTTGAACTTCAGACTTCTTTCATGTACCTAAACCTTAATAAACAAAAGGGTTCCATGTCATCAGTTGTAGTAGAGATCAAGTATTCAGTCTCTAATGAAATTAATCCAGGCCTTTTGCAAGCAACAGTGCAAATGAAATTCCTAAGCAAAATTCCGTTTTCTGGCAACAAACTCAGATGTAAATGTCAAGTGAACAGATCAATGCTTGCAAGGGCAACAAACACCAACTTAGATCATCTAAAATGCTTTTAAAGAAGAGGAAGAAAAAAAAAGAGACAAAAAATAAACATTTTTCCTGATGTGTTTTTGAAGGTCATGCTTTCCTCGTCTTACAGCTGATGATGGTTGCTGAGCACAAGTTGACTAAGGTTTGTTCTGATTATGGTCTCAGGCAGTGCAATTTAGTCATATGGACAACTGAACAGTACAAGGCATGATCAAATTCTGAAAAAATATATTCTAAAATGAGCACAAGATACTGTGCAAGGTAAGGCAATCCTCGGTAGTTAGACCCATAGCACTTGAATGTTTCCAATATGTGTATTGGCTTGGGAGTATGCACTGACCTGTCTCAATGTGATAGGGTCTTTCTATGATCTATGTAAGTACCAGAAACAAGCGTGACAATTGAAACATAACAGTTTAAAAACACTGAACAACACTGCTCTGGTTGCATCTGTAGCCTTTGTTCTCCTGGCTACACTTAACCCTTCTGTGTCCCGTTGGGCAACTGTGATGATTCATTTGTGATCATCAATTTGTAACTGACTCCTTGAGGCTTACATGAAAAAGTATGAAACCACTTTTGGTGGTGATAAAGTTCCGATTTTGCTGAAGCTGTAGGAGCTGCAAGTTTAAACCATGCATGTGCATCCTCGTCTTGTGATAACTGTAACTTGTACAGAGCTTGGCTGTGAGGTTTAATAAAGGTTTATTTGTCAGAATTAAAAGGGCTGATGGAATGATGTTAATTCTTACTACTTTAAATCATCCTTTTAATTTAAAGATCTGCTGATTTATGTGAACTCCCTAGCAGCACTCGCGCTGTAATGATTCTGGCGGTTAGCAAGCTGGATTATCATCCCTCTCCTCTTTCCTCGGCACGCCTTGGCCCACTGAAGACATTCTGATGCCACCCGCAGGAGGACTCAGGTACTTTCAGCAGTTCCGTCCTAATTTACAGCAGCTCTCTGCCCTTTTAAGGGTGATTTAGCAATACAAGCCGGTAATATTAGCAAGCAGAGGGGACGTCAAGGCATGTAGCTGTGTGGGCACATAACTACAGGGTGATATTCAAAGCCCTTATTGGATCTGCGCCTCAGAATGAGTATTATTTTAGTGCTGGAGTGTAAGATAGAGAACAGAAAGCTCCCCTCTTCGTGTTCATCTGGACTCAGACAAACACAGATGGACGTTAGACCCTGCTCCTTCTCACAGCCCCCTACAGCAGGTTACACCAGTGCTGGGCTCCAGCCTACAGCTAGACCACAAATCTGTTCTGTGAAAGTCCTGCCAAAGCCACAGATGCACAAGGTCTCCCTTATTCCTGCAGGGCATCCTATGTTTCTGGCTGTTTTCTAGAGAGCCGAGCACAACATCCAGCATCCTGGTGTGCAGAAGGCTGTGTCCCACTAGCAGGAAGCAGTGCCAGGGTGCTGCCACAGCTCCCAGCCATGACACAGTATGCAGAGTCTGGGAGCCAAGCAGCCTCACCCAGCAGTTATTCTGGGACAGCACAACCTGCCTTTGTATTAAGTCACAGATTTTCCCTGGAGGCTTCACCTATGCATATCCGTGCAATATGGTCCTGCTGATATTAAGTTAAAGACTTGTGAGATCTAAGTAAAATTAAGGGAAATCTTGGCTTCCTGGAGCACTTGATTACCTTTATAGTTATGCTATTAAGTACTGGTACATAAGGGAAAAAAAATCACAGCTTTACAAAACAGTAACAGAGAAGTAAGCAGAAAAGACAAGGAAAATAATAATGTTTATTATATTTAGAAGAGTTTAGATGTATAGTTTTCATTGTACCATAAAAGTGCATAAATAGAACAACTTTTGATTTTAATGCTGTGAACAAATTACTGATCAGAGGATTTTTTGCATCGTATCCTCAGTAAAATGCTGCTTTTTCTTGCACTTTATCAGCAATGTGAAAAAAGATGAGGCCTACAATGTATAGTTTTAACATTTGCACCAGTGTCACACTGAAGTCTCCAATTAGAGAGTTATGGGGTTCTGACAGAGGACTTCAGCTGTACCCCAAGAGATGTCTCTTAAAACTTTTAATTTGGAAGACTTGTAATGAGTGTTCCTGGTTTGGGCTAGCAAATGTGTTTCCCTGCCTGTTCTGTGTTTCACACCTCACAGTGTCAGGAGCAGTACTCCAGGGTGTGCCAGCTCAGCAAACACCTGACTTCAAATTCACAGCACACACTGACTTGTTTCTGTCTCTCTTTGCTTTCCTGAAAAATTTGCATCTCCGAAGATACGTTCTTTTCAAAATATTTTGTGTTTATATCTTTATGCCTGTCTGGAGGAGAACGGGATGAAACTTCAGCATCTATCTCCTAGCTCCTATGCTTCAGGAGCTCTGTCGTTGTGAAATCATTGAAATCAATCTGAAAGCCTCAGATAGGTCTTCATCCTCATTCTCGTGAGGTAGGGAAGGGGATTTGATAATAGAGATGGGGAGCTATGGTACAAAGATGCCATATTCTGCAAATATTTGGGCACTTGTTTAACTGACAAGCAGGAATCCAATTCCCTGCATAATCTGAGGATTTCTGGGAAGCCAGCCAAACTTTTAACAAGAACTCACTTCGGCATCACCACAGTTGCTTGGTAAATCAAGAATTGAGTGGCTGCCATGGGTGGGCAAAGTCAAAGAGTAAATCCTGATATGCCAAGTCTTTATGCTGTGTTTTAACAGTAAGAACTCTCTTTTTCCTTAGTTGGGGCCATCCTACCCCTTCTTCCTGTTAGGACATTTGGGGAGGCACTGCAGAATCAGCAAGAGCCCCGATGCCAAGAGAAGCAACGGTCCCACAGCAGCCGTCCAAGCTTCTTTTACTCTCTCAGGCTGGCACTGCTGCCTCCTCACCTTGTGGGCCCCGATGCATTTTCAATTCTGCCGGCATGTGGATGTTATAGGCCGAATCTATCACAATGTTTAACTCACTGGAAACATTGGTTTACTTAGCCCCTTACTGGCGGCCCCTCAGCCAGTACAAGCAAACTGCATCTCCTGCCCGGATGTGCTGAAAGGGCTCTCAGTGTTGCCCACAAGGAAGGCAGAGAGGGAGCCCCAGAGCGCGCCCCGTGCCCGTCGGTGCCCGCCGCTCCCGACAGAGAGGGCAGAGAGGTGCACAGGAGCCCTGGAACATGCCCAGCGCCCGTCGGTGCCCGCTGCTCTCGGCAGGGAGGGCAGAGAGGTGCACAGGAGCCCTGGAACATGCCCAGCGCCCGTCGGTGCCCGCTGCTCTCGGCAGGGAGGGCAGAGAGGTGCACAGGAGCCCTGGAACATGCCCAGCGCCCGTCGGTGCCCGCTGCTCTCGGCAGGGAGGGCAGAGAGGTGCACAGGAGCCCTGGAACATGCCCAGCGCCCGTCGGTGCCCGCTGCTCTCGGCAGGGAGGGCAGAGAGGTGCACAGGAGCCCTGGAACATGCCCAGCGCCCGTCGGTGCCCGCTGCTCTCGGCAGGGAGGGCAGAGAGGTGCACAGGAGCCCTGGAACATGCCCAGCGCCCGTCGGTGCCCGCTGCTCTCGGCAGGGAGGGCAGAGAGGTGCACAGGAGCCCTGGAACATGCCCAGCGCCCGTCGGTGCCCGCTGCTCTCGGCAGGGAGGGCAGAGAGGTGCACAGGAGCCCTGGAACATGCCCAGCGCCCGTCGGTGCCCGCTGCTCTCGGCAGGGAGGGCAGAGAGGTGCACAGGAGCCCTGGAACATGCCCAGCGCCCGTCGGTGCCCGCTGCTCTCGGCAGGGAGGGCAGAGAGGTGCACAGGAGCCCTGGAACATGCCCGGTGCCCGTCGGTGCCCGCCGCTCCCCGCAGGGGGCGCTGCCGGGGCTCGGCGCCTCCGGCAGGGCCGGGGCCGGGGCGGCTCCGCGCGGGGGCAGCGCCGGGCGCGTCCCGCCCTCCCGCCTCCTCCCCGCGTCCCCTCCCCTCGGCCGCGCTGGTGGAGCCGCCGGGCTC